>JABMBV010051397.1:0-14046 GCA_018906735.1 Mesochorus sp. PSUC_FEM 10030011
ATTAATATTGGAAAATATTAATATTTGTATCAACATAAAAAAGTAGGTGACTATAAGATATTTTTATGTACATCTTTTTCCACAATAAAATTTCGTATTAAAATATATTGCGATGAGGTTGAGAGAATCAAAAACGAAAAGTATTTTCGATCAAATTGAATAATTAACGAGTCTTTGATAAATTCATTCAAGTTGTAGTTCGAAAATCCGATTGTAAGTATGGGATGAGCTTCCGATCGTTAAATTTGGATGATCATTGGAGTAGTCATCGAATGGAAGGTTAATGAAAAAATAATGAGGCGTCGAAACTCGAAACAGGAAAGTTCGTTTAACTCTGATAGTATAGGTAATGATGAAACATATTGAATAATGGAAAATATTCGACGTTGAAGGGTAGCGATCGTCAAACGAAGAGTAGGAGTCATGGAAAATAGATCATGATGATTGTGGGGGTTTGATTCGAAGTCAGTCACGCGTACAGAAATCGAGTGACAAAGTCATCCGGGATAAAACTGCGTGTGTTGAATGTTTCTGCGAAACGTGTCGAGCCAGACGGAATTCAAAATGAGCTGGTGTCTGGCAAACATTCGTAATGATTTCGAAAAAATGGGCAAACACCAGTCGAAAGTCAGTTTGGGACAGCGCATCAATCGGGGGACTAAAAAGAATTGGCGCACGAGAAAGATCCGAGTAATGATACACGAGAGCAAATATATAGTATTTGCAGCGACAAATTGACTAAAGTTGGTCAAAGTCGACAGTAAACAACTCGAAAACATTTTCATCAGTCATTAAGTAAACATAATGATTCCCTGCAAAAAAAAAGTCGAAAGGAATCGTATAGACGAAAGTAAATAATTATCGAACAACAAAAACGTATTTTTTAATCACCAAATTATTCACAAAGATCAAAGTTTTTTTTATTGTAAAATAAATCAGAAATCATGTTAATTTTAAACCAAAGAAAAACTAGCAGATTAGCGATTTTAGTCTGAAAGCATTGCTCGAGGACAGCAATTCTTAGTCAAGAGTTCATTGACCTCTGCGAGTTTGTGAACTAACATAGAATGTTGAAAATTTTAAAGGAAGTTTGAAGGTTTTTATTCAAAACGTAAATCTCTGAAATTTTAAGTTTCAATCAATTTAAGGAAAAAATTATGATAAAAGTTTTAAAATAACAAATGTTATTGAAAAAAATTCTTGTTAAAATTCCACAATAACAGGAGTCCAGGAAATATATTCCCGGATTTCGATTTTAAAAAGGAAAGAATGAAAAAAAAAGTAATTATTCGATGGTGGTACGTGAAATTTACAATTCTATCGAGAGTTAAATCATCGAGTATATGACTGTTGATGCTGGAGGGTATATCGTGGATGGAAGAGAAGGGTTTTCCACTTTCCCCATTGGGAATCGTGAGAGGAATGTCCCAGGGGTTCGGTGGGGCCAGAACATGGTGATACGGAGGGTTGGGCTCTCGCATATACTGCAGTGATGCATCCGGAGATAGAGAGATGGAAATACGCGAGAGGTAATTTCAACGTGTGCAAACGGCTCCATATATACATAAAGCTATATAAAGTAAATCCTTAATGCTACAATATTTTACAATATTTTTTCTCAATTTTTCTTCTATGGATATATAAAAAACAAAATGCAACATCGGTTCAAAAATTTGAATAAAAAAATTAATGATTGAAACATATGAATTTATTATTAATTATTGATTGTTAATCAGTTAAAATTCAAGCCTGAAAGTTTATTTTAAAATAATTGTAGCTCAGTATCATTCTAAAATAAATCAGGTGTCAGTGGCAGAATTGGGATTGATGCCAAAAGAATAAAAGGAAACAAATCGTATTTTTTATTCGTTTGTAATTAACTTTTCAATTGATTTTGATTAATGATTCTCTGTTACACGTCCGAATGTAACTCATTGACTGATGGTCATTCAGCAATTTTTTTTTTTTTTTTATCGAAACTCAAATATTTTTATCGTACAATGTTCAGTCCTATCAGAGCCATGTCAGTTATGAACGATGGGTATTGAATTGTTTGACGAGAAGAAGAATAGGGGTACGAATCTAAATGACGTAGAATGTCCCTAGTTGGTTGAAAGAATTTCATAACGTAGCTCGGACCATCATCACTTTCGGTCGCTGGTCACATCCCCTTTATCTATGAGAGAGTCAGCCATATCCTTTCCGGTTTAACCCCGAACCCTGCCAGAAGCCCAGCCGAACGTACCGAATGATCCGGGCGTCCGGGTCATCGACGTGGTGCTCTCTTCCCTCTCTTCGGGTCCCAACCCCCGATATCGAACAACCGCTCTCTTCATACAGATAGAGGGGGAGGGTGGAAAGGGGGAAAGAGGGGATGCCTTTGGAAAATGCATCTACAGGGTGCGGTGGATGCTAGTGGTGGAGAAACGTGGAGACACATTCATGTTCGAGGCCCGATAGCGATGGAGAGAGAGAGAGAGAGAGAGAGAGAAAGCGAGAGGGTGGCTCCAGGTCCGATGAGTTCGTATGGGGGTGTGGAAGTGCGTCCGTGATCGCATGTATGCGTTATCATGATGATTATGGACTAGGGCTAGAGGCTTCGGATCGGTTCGGTATCTATTTCTCTGTATTCGTAAGGTGTGTGCCCGCTATCGCTATCCTCTTCAATGATATATGTGCGATAGCGAGCTCGAGAGTGAGAGAAAGATAGCCAAGGATGGAGCCCACATCCAGGAGCATACACCCCGGAGGTTATGTGCGTGTAGGGAATTTTGCGCGTCCTAGTATTGGAGTTGAAGCCTAGAGAGAGAGATAGAGAGTGAGAGAGGGAGATGGAAAGTGAGACTAGAGCGTGTTGGACCATCATCTACATACATAGAGTTGGAGGGAACTGGCGTTCTCCCATTGGCCCCCCGCCCCTCATCGTCCGGTCTCTCGACCATCGGGGGTGGTGGTGGCCGGCTCCGCATGCTGCAGTCATCGATTCACGCAGTCATTGGCTGACTCGGCACTGCCGCCATTTTGAATGACTCTGGGATCAATACGCGTGGTGTGCGGAAAATAAAAAAACACATTACCCAGCAGCAGCAGCAGCAACAGCAGCAGGGTGTGCGACAGCGTTGACGCCTGTGCCCCGGTCTGTGTGTTGGTCGCCATCGGACCCCTACCCACAACTCGAAAACTACTACCCTCCTCTCCCTTCACTGATGCTTCCTTTACTGGCACCTCCTTCCTTCCTCCACTAACCACCTCCCTCCCCCTGATCTAACCCTTCATTCAGGCCCCTTCGACCCCCCAGGATCCCATCGACTACCACCATTTCTCTGCCACACACATTGCCAACCCTCTCTCTCCCTCGCTCTCTTCCTCTGTATTCTACGCTATCAGCATCATCGTCATTGCGCCTGCATACAGGCTCTTCTACAACGGAGATGAAAAGGCACCAAAACATTGGAAGACCCCTCTCACGAATCCGCGAGGAGGGAGACTCCCTGCAACAGGGCTGGGGTCGCTGCTTTCAGCCTGCATCCAACCCTCCCACACTCATGACTCTTCAGGTCCTTTGCAACAGCTTTTGCCAGGGTTTCCGGGATGCAAATCATTCACGATAAAGAAATTTCATATAAAATTCTCCCAACGCTATTGGCGCCGGCGCCCACCCCGTTGCCATTGACAACCGACCGTCATCAACTCGAAAACCGTTCAATGATTCAAATGCATTCACCTTTTTCGCAGGGGGAATTCGAGTCTAATGAAAATGGAAAGTCGAACCTGATGGATTTTTTATTTCTGTTTCACAGAGGTGGTTGAATGATGTCGTTAGTCTCATTCCACATTTAAAATCATGAAAACTTTATCTATTTTCGGAATTCAATTTTCACGATGGCAATCTAAATCTGATACTTTACAAGAGAATAATTTGAGTTTTAGGCTCAGAAAATTTTTTACATTATTATTTTTTTCTGCGTTATTTTAGTTCAGTTATTATTACGATCAGTTAATAAATTTTTTGTTCAACTGTTTATCCTTTACTAAAATCAATCAGTGAAAGTTAGTAACCAAAATAACCATAATTTAGGTTATACAATTTAAAGAAACACAGTTTTTAGATAAATTGATAAAATTATTTATCTGATGTCAAAAGCAAAAGTTTTATGCATCAAAAGTATCCCAACAATGATTTATTGAATTCCAGAGATTAGGAGATTGTTAAAGTTATTTGAAATGTTTTACGTTTACTAAATATCATACAACCAATTGTAATAAAGTTTTAAATTTCTTTTAGTCCCCATGTAGCAGCACATAACAACCCTGCGACAAGTTGATATAAAGCCGGACGCAATAATATATTTCATGACAAAACTCATGACCCCTAGTACATATATATATACTCTATATACCAGAATCTGGATAAATGTTCGTGAATCTCTTTCCCTCTTTCGTGTAGTACTGTACAGGTCTCCCTCTTTCAACCGTTTGCAACGAATGTACTGTGTATACCAGTTTGTATATTTCATGAATATATATTTAAATACATACACACACACACATCTATATATTTTTACATATATACATACAAACGTGTGTGCAGCAATGCAATCATTCTCTCCCTACCACGCGTCCCTTGGCTACCGAATGATTTTGCATTTCCATGTATGTTTTCCAAGATAATTGCAGAACGAGTATACCCTCATATATATATGTAGATATGTGTGTACATAAAATATATGTATGCAATGGAAGAGTGGATGGCGAGTCTGGCGTGGTTCAAGGGGATCAATACGGGGGGTTTGTGAAGTTTCAAAATGGTGGGGAATCATCGTCATTGCGTTCAGGCTGCATTCAACGTGCTGGTCCACCGGCTATTCGGCGCCATCGGAGGAAAATCTGCGCCGATGTCTAGTCGCCCGTTTGCTTTATTCATGGTGGCCATGCGGGTATTCGCAACTAAAGTGGGGGGGGGGGGTGGGCCTGGTCCAGAGTATTCATGTTAAATTTATTCAGGTTGATATATAGCGGTGCAATACGCAGAGTATTCAATGTGTATTGAATTATTGATTGAAAATCATTAATTTTTAATGATTCGTAAAGTAAGGTGGGGGGTATAGGGTGTTTGGGGGTCTTTCCGACCCTGTATAATACGATAATGCTTCTACCATGTTGAAACGATAAAAATTATATCGTCATCGAAATGCACGGAATCAATAACGAGTGGATGAGGCTGGTAAATGCATTCATTTCACTCAATCGAGCTTGATGAAACAAAGGCATTGTTGTTGAGAATATATTGATGCTAAGTGAGATGAGGGGATATAGAGATTTTTGAAACATGCTGTATGTTGAACCAGCGTTTAATACCGAAAAACTTTATGTTGAATTGGAAGTTTTGTCTCCTTCCAATTTGGAAAATCTTAATGAGAAGATATATACGATTCTTTGGTTCACATCAAATCATTATCAAATTTATCGAAGATCATGATGACACAGAAGAAATATGGACTTTGTGTATTTACATGGCTCATTTGGGTCAATCTACTTTCGATGGTAAAACAGATTGTTGTAAAAAAAATGTGAATAATTTGGTTAAAAAGGTACAGCATGCATTTTGACAAAGGTCCGATATGATATCCTTAAAAAAAGTGTATTATATTTTCGGTACTTACGTTTTGAACCGAACTAACTGAAACAAGAACATAAGGCTCTCTTGGTAGCAACGACTTTTTTTTTTATTTTTTTAGATCACATTTTTAGTTATTAAGAATTTTATCGTTTTTTTTCATCGCTTATTATTTTTTCTCCCGTTTTTTGAGATTTTTTTTCCCCGTCTCTCGTACTTTCATTTATTACTCCTCGATGAATTTTTGTTTCTTTTTTTTTCTTTTTCTTTAAAATTTACCCCCCGTTTTTTTGTTTGTTTTAATCTAAAGATTTTTCTCAAAACTTGTTAAAAATATACTTTAGTCATATCTTTACAATTTTTATTCGTCTAAAGAGTTAGGTTTTTTTGTTTCTTTGTAGCTTTGTTGTTTCCTCCCTTTGTTCCTTGACCGTGCGTGTAGGTTTGTCTTCTCTTCTTTATTTTCTTTTAAGGCAATGCTTTCTCCTTTTTTTTTTGTGTATAATTTTGTTTCCTTCTTCTCGCTCGTCCTCTCTCTTCACTCACTTTTTGGCTTCGATTTTTTTGGATTTTTTTTTCTTTTTGTTTTTAGTTTTTTCTTATCACTCGTCGTTACGTTTTTTTTTTGTATTTTTTTTTAGTTTTTTTTTTCGTTTTTTAGTTTTATTTTTGAAAATTTCGAAATGAGACAAAAGTTCCGGCAAATCAACGATGGTGAATTATAAATATACTTGGCGCGCGATTTTGTTTTTGCTTGTATTTTTCTTTTTTTTTTTGTTTTGTTTTGTTAAATTTGTTGGTTTCGAAAAGTTTCAGAATTTGAGTTGTTTATCAGACTTTTGTATTATTACACGGACAAAAATTCGATATTTATGGCGTGTGTGTGCGTTTATATGGTATGGTACTGGTTTTATTGATTTTTTTGTTGTAGTTGTAATGTTCCTTTACAAACAGCGGAAATTAATTTTTTAATGAAATAATTACTATTGTAACACATAACAACACAGTGCGACGCGTCTGAAACAGATAAATGCCGGCGTAGCCGGTACTTGGTTGAATATATAGCTAAATTTAGTGGTCGTGTTCTCAAAGAAGCTCGCTCGGTATCTCCTCCAAAGTAGAAACGATCGAAGGCCTAATACGAATGATTTTTACTACTAGTAACTCCGAAAAATCATTAATAAATATTTCCAAGAAAAAAAAACCCCTAAAATACAACCGTTCGACTGAAATTAGTTCAAAATATTGATTGGAATCTAAAAAATCATTAAGAAGTTCCCGAAGCTCAGCATTCGTAGTTTTCCGTGATCTTCCGATCGATCAACCCCTAAAATCGCCATTATTGAGGGTTGAATTTTCAAAGGCGTTCTTAAGGTTCATTCCGTGATCCTAAATCATCGTATTAGCAAATCATCAGCACGAAGTAACAATGGGTTGTTTAAAAGCTGGGATGACTGTGATCGGCATTAGGGATTGCAAGTTTCTAAAATTCGAATGTCCCGCCAGGGGTTGAAAAAGCCCGGCATATAAGGAGAGAGGCTGGCCACACGTGACGGTGTTTGAACGAATGAGCGCGTCTTTGGTGCGTCGGTGGGCTCCCATCCCTAAGAGCCCCTTAGCCATTCCGAGAACCCTCCCCCCACTAGGGTCTAACTACCCCCTCTTCCACCCCCCCTCCCGGTGGTTCGCGACGTTTCCCTTGGCGTCTCCCTTGCTCGCGTATTCCCGCGTCGCTCCTTTGCCGCTAGTAAGACGCTTCCCCGCCTCGCCTCCTACCCTTTCACACCCCCGCGCTCCCCCTGAACATTCCTCGTGCGGCTTTACCGCGCTTTTCTCCGAACTTTTCTTCGACCCTGGTCATTTCTAACGCGCACCACGTGCCGTCAGCAACTTAGAAAACGCCCTGAGCATCCTGGAGTCATCATTTTCCATCGACATCCCCCTCGAGCCCGACTACCCTTGTTTCGAGAAACTTCACTGAACATAATCACAAGCCTAAAACGCATCACTCGCCCGATCTACGACCGCACTTCGTCTCGGATGAATAATCCTCAGGATCAACGCGCTCGCAAGGAAACAAAAAATAAGTTTCACGACTTTCATCCCCCCCCCCCGGCCTTCGATCGTAGTTTCTTCTCGAAAGTGAGATAACACCAAGTTTCTTTGAGAACACCTCCACGGAGGACACTCCCCCCCTCATAGAGCTTCACACCCCCGAGCTCTCTGAAACAATTATTTCTTCCCCTTTCTTTCTTTCTTTCTTTTTTTTTTAATTTTAATTTTATCGCGCCGTTCGAGGTTTTTTAAAAGCCGCAAATAAAATATCACGATTTAATCCTTTTATTTTTCGTTGTAACCTTAGATAGAGGCATTGCGAGCATCCCCGTGTCTGAGTAGCAACTGCGCCGTGGCCCCGTGCCGGGCGTCCCCACCTCACCTCGCCACCACCACACCGCGCGCCTCGCGGCCACCTCACCAAAACGCAAACCCGCACCCCCCTTGCCACCCAACCCTCTCGGACAGCGCGAGGCTGGTCGTCGTGCTGGCGCTTACCCCCTGCTCTCTAACCCTCTCTCTCTCTCTCTCTCACGCGTGCTTTCCACCACGTTCATCCCCTATTATCCCGCTGGTTGTATGCTCTCTAGTCGCATCGCACTCCGACTCGTTATGCAACCGAATATGCGCATCTCGCTTCGGCCGAGTCCGGCGATGACCGTGCTCAGTGGCCACGTCGCTTCTCTCTCCCCTTTCCTCTTCATCCCCTCGGACACCCCTCGCCCTCAGGTGGGAAGCGGGGAGAACATACACACACACACACACACACACACACAGAGTCTGGACCCTCGAATTCAAAAGCAACCCCCAATACCATCAAGATCCAACGGCATAGCTTTCTCTGCTGGCTATGCGTAATATTCACGATCCTTGCGTGAACACTCATAGTGAAGAGAGATGAAGGGAAAGAGGAAGAGAGAGAGGGAACGATTGGTCTGTCGGTGTAGTTGTTCGTACACGAATTTTCGAGCTTCACCATCACCGAGGTAAACCCTGGGTGTCGGTGCATCCGGAGGAATGGCTGCGCACACTCGCACCCGAGGATGCACCCTGACAACACCAATTCTAAGTCCCACGTGTGTGAAATCACATGGACATGAACCCTCGTAGAATACTCGTGGTGCGGGTATGCCTCTGGTATTAGTAAAGGAAAACGTGACTGGGAGCAGTTTCTCGTACGTGCTTCAGAAGATGCAACTTTTTAAAGGCTGGACTATATTCTGAGAGTTTCTGGGATTGGACTACGTGAATTTCGGGCCTGTTGCTAGGACGTTGAGTTGGGACCTCGGTCTGAAAACCATAACCTACCCGAAAGCTAACATTTCAATGAAATGTACTTGAAGTCTGGGAATGTCAAGTGTATGGGATTGGTATAATACATGGATTAAAAAATACATAGCATTTTTATTTTTCAATACACATTTGCATTATTCATCGTTAAATTTAACTTTATTTTTACACAAACAACGCATATCTTGCCAATTTTTGTTGGTCTGTTTTTTGTTTGTTTTTCAATACGAGACAAGAATCATTCGCGATGATCATGAAAATTCAACATTGGATGCGTTACTATAATGAAGATTTGACGCCTGGAATAAGCGACCATCTCGTCGTTGTCAGTGTGTTTGAGTTTGAGGGACTGCGGGCTGCCCTCGTATTTCGAATCGTAGCATTGACCACACAATCCAGGCGTCGCGGCTCGAGAAGGGCGGCGCGTGCTTTGCCGCTCGCAGCCAGGAAATTCTGCGCCTGAATTCCTTGCCCTCCAATCCATTCTTTTCCTTCGATCCTCTATATCTTGTTCGCCCAATATCGACGATTCACAACCACAAGCTTTCGCTCTCTCTCCCTCTCTCTCTCTCTCTCTCTCTCTCTCTTCGATACTCCGCCATTACTGCACTACATTACTACCCCCGTGTACGTTGCATATACGAACGACGTACCAGCTCCGTGAACGTCCTACGTTTGTTACATCGCCCTCGCTCTCTTGGATGCTCTTCCCTTCTGCTGCTGCTGCTGCTGCTGCTGTTCGGCCGATGCAACGAGGGTCACAAATAACGGAAATTCTTCATTCCATACCCGCATGTCGATTGGGAATACGCCCTATACCTATCGCGTACGTTTATTTCGTTTATAAAATGCCGGGGTTCATCACATGTATGATGTTGATGACGGCTCATCCGGATTCTATCTTCTAACCTATGTTGGATGTGAAACCGTTATCTGAATTATTGATAATCATTTTGCGAAGCTCCAAAACGCCTGGTACTGAAAACTGAGCAGTGCTACTATAGAAGGGCTTCACAGCAGGTCAAACCTGACCGTGATTAACCGGCTAAATTAGTAGTAATGGATCCTTCCTCTGTAATCATCTAAATCAAACCATTTCAGGTGCTTCACTATAGAGAAGTTACAAATTATTTTGCACTAAATGATGCTTTTTCAGCTTATGCCTTCTTCTGCTATCGGCGCTCATTAGAAAATTTGGGAAAAATGTATAATGAAGGAAATGGATGTTCTAAGGCCTAAAAAATCTTTGGGACCAGCTCCATAGACCACTCCATTCACGTCCACAGGTACGTGAAAGTTTACTCTGTACGATCCGGCCGGTGAACATTCGTTTCTCTCGTAATTGTATCGATTGTTTTGTGAGGTTAAGGGAGGGGAGCACGCTAAACGCAACCCGACTATAGTAACGCAGTAGCACCCGGCCGTTACGGGTTTCCAACGTCCTGAATGGTGTCCACACCCTCTCCGATCCCCTCTTCTGACCTGCTAAGACCGCGAATCTTCTCGTAACTATATATTGCATCCCAACCTACAGATTCCCTTTATGAAACGTTATACGTAAGCAAAATACACGTATGTGTACGTTTTTCAATCGAGCATTCATTTTTTTTTTAATGAAAATTACTTAAAAATGATAAAAGTAATAAAATTCATTTAAAAAAGTAATTAAGTTATTTAAAAATGACGAAAGTACACATATTATTGGGATTTTACAGATTTTTGTAATTTCTTAAAACCATTTTAAGGATTCACTTTCTCAGTAGAAAACTCGTCATTAGGATGACCTCTTTTGTACAATAGCCGGATATCTGGATGTATGCTCATCGTGTACCTTTCAATGTGCCCTCTGTCCTTCACGGCCCTGATCCCAAACACAAAAATAAAGATTCTTCCAACCGGATAAGAGTTTGACCTGAATTTTTTGTACCTTCAAGTTTTGGTGGACACGTGACACTGGTCCGAGAATGGGGGACTGTTTTTTTTTTGGGTTTCGTGTGCCACGGGGTTCCACATGATGAAAAGGGACTAATTTGCATACACAGCTGACCGGGGTCGAACACACATTTTTCGTGTGTCTTCCTTTTGTGTGAACAGCCTTGAAACCTCGTGGGCTTAAAGTTCGTGTCGAACTTGACAAAGTTTGATTTAGCCTCAGGTTTTTACCAAAGGTAGACTGGATTATTTTTTTATTCTTTTTTATAAAGGCTGAATGACTATGCAGACACGAGAGGTGAAGAGAAAAGGGTTAAGGGCCCAAAGGGTTCGTTATAATAAACACAGGCTCTCTCCGGGACCCAGGTCAGGTTGACCATCCGCGATGTATACACATTGTGTCGCAGAATCATCGTGGCGTCATTTCATCTCCGACCAATTTTAGGGTTCCCCGATAAAACAATGGGGGAATGAATGGATGGACCTTTTTTGCCTTGGCAGCTGCGCCAGCTTTCGATTAAAAATTGGACCCGCAATGGACATGGGGTGAAATCTCATGCCATTATTGTTATTATTAACATTCTTATTGTCGTTACATGACCATCGGTCTCGTAGACTCGAAGCTGATGGCCGAAATAGAAACCTCTGGAACCTTTTCAGCATTTTTGTTTCATTCAACATCCTGGCAGATGCTTTGGATTTATGTTCAGACTCATTTAGCTGTAACAACTCCCAATACAGAATTCATTAACCTTTACGTTTGATTTAAGTCTCCAAATAATTTGTAATTCATCGATGTTTTCATTTGTTTACTGAATTTGTTTTTATACAAAGAAAAATAATAATTATCTTTGAATGTCTGACTCTTTTTTTCTTTTCTTTTTCTATTTTATTTTCCCATTTTCATCATTGTTTCATCCCCATAAAAATGTGCGTCTAGCTGGTGGTCCATGGGTGTCTGTGTGCGGGGGGTGTGCATTTAAACGTTATAGGAAAGTCTTTATAATCCTGTGAATGAATGGACGTTTTCTGCGGTGTGGTTGGGACGAGTGTACTCTAAGAAAATCAGTGGTGTCTCTTTGCCCACCTCGTGTCACCCTCTTGGCTGGTCGCCTAATGACCGGGAGCCTCGCCGGCGGCGTGGATTTTCCGGAATGAAGGGGGTAGTGATGGGAGGCGGGGGGAGGGGGGATGGCTCGCCACGAGCGTCCTATAAGGGTAATTAGTAAAAACAAAGAAGCTTCAACGAGGAGCCGCTCTGTGCCGGCTCCTCTGGTACGTCCTCGACAAAGCAAGCTCGCGCGAACGAATCCTGCGAAATGGCCGGAGAGCGAAAGAGACGAGAGAGAGAGAGCACGGGCTTCTTAGTCTCGTGGACGATAAAATCTAAATGGGAAAGTAATCTTTTCGACTCTCAAGGCGACTAACAATCAAGTGAACCAAAGAGAGACCAAATCACACATTTTTTATTCTTCATATTTCATTTTTGAATAGAAAATCTCTCTTTTGAATGGAGCTTATTTCTATACCATTTTTGTTTTCATTTTTATTTAGGTCCCTTGAGAAACTCAAAGTTTCATGGATTTTCGGGCTCAAAAGGTATCGATATTGTTGCTAAATGCTTCCGGCTAGTTTGACAGGTTGCCCGTGGTCAGGACCCTTCGATCAATCCAAACCCACCCTTGTATTATGTTAGGTTGGGTTCGCATGACCGCAGATCACTCAGTAGGTCAATCTTAATACCAGATGCATTTGAATAACTATAGTTACTGTAAATTCTCAACTGTGCAATTTTAGTCGTTATAAATGTTTCAATTAACTGTAACGATTTTCATTATTTTTTTTTATCATTATTTTTTTTAATGTTATTAATGCTTGTGATATTTGAACTCCGTAGTTTACAAGTTTAATTTTTTTAACCGAACAAAATTGAATTTTTTCGTATTTTTCGTTTGTAGTTGAAGGTTTATCAGAATAAAGAAAACTTTGATTTGATTTTTCAATTTATTTTCGTTAAAAACATTTTTTTTAAATTAATTTCGATAGAGGTGAGAATTTTAATTGATTATATTTTTCCATTTTGTTTTTCGAATTCAATTAAATTAATTTTATTTTGAAATATTGTAATTTTGAAAATTGACAAAGTAAAACAAATAATTGTCTTGTGTTTTGTCGTAATAAAATTACCGGTACAAAATTATTTTTCAATGCGATTCTTATTTGTCGCTTCAAAAAAAAAAGAATCCGAAAATTGAGCTCAAATACTGGTCAGTAAATTGAACCAACGCGTTTAACAGCAGATAATTTTTCGTTGTTTTGTTATCGACAAATAATCATATTTCTAAACGATAAGTGGCATAGGGTGACACAATTATTTTTCTCTACAAAATGTTGTTGTCGCAGAATTTTTTTTTCTGTTTTTTCTTTTAAATTAACTTATCTCGCTTTTCGCTTCGTCACGTGAAATAACTCAATTTTCAGGTCGAAGATGGAATTATTTTCGTAATAAAATTCACAGGCAGTATAAAAAAAAAGAAACTTAAAAAAACAGATTCAATAAAATCACAAAACAAAAACGAAGAAAAATTCAACTGAGCACGTTATTGTAGTGTTGTACAGAGAGCTGCAATTTGAACGATGTTTTGTTTTCCCTACAACCCTTCGAGGTGGAGAGAAACCTTTTGAGACATTACGCGTGCGTATATCTAGCAGTAAACCTCCGCGATGGGTCGGGGAGTATAATTTTTTAAAAGGTCTCCTGGTCCACTGTTATAAAACGTCAAAAGCATCGATTGCAAGCGGTGTACTAAACCAATTATTTTCGTTCATTGAATTAATACAGCATGCGAACCAATTATTTCTTCTTCTCTTAGTGCAGATACTTCGCATAGTTTTAGCGTTAAGGAAAAAAAGAAAAAAACAACTTAGGTATTGCGTACGAAAATAAACCGCAAAGGTATTTAATTATCAATCTCACTTATTTTTTTTATTGAAAAAATAAAAATTAAAAAAAACCTATAAATAAAAATGAAACTTCCATTATGTATAAAAAAAAAACGATTCTTACTAAAATTGACAGTATAGCTTTGTAAAATTTATCGTAAATATTTTTTCATAGTTATTTTTAATGAAATTTATTTAAAAATAATACT
>JABMBV010051508.1:0-14027 GCA_018906735.1 Mesochorus sp. PSUC_FEM 10030011
AGATTAAAGTCAGCCAACGAAAAAAAAAAAAAAAAAAAGAAAAAAAAACATACGAATTTCTCTGAAAGATCTGTGTCGAAGTTAACAATATTTTTCCTTCTTTCGTCGTTGACGAGTTGAACAAATGATGAAATCAACAAGAAATGAACGTAAAACGATTCGATACATAAAAATACATTCAAAAAAAAATAATATATGTCGGTGTTTCGATGTTAAAGAAAAAAAACTTACGAATATCTTAAGTTCGTGTTCAACGAATGATAAAGTCAACAGAAATCGAACGTTAAAACGATTAAAAAAAAATATGTGTCAATGTCTCGATGTTAACGGAAAAAACTTACGAGTTTCTTCGAAAGATCTATGTCAACAGAATTAACAATATTATCCCTTCTTCCGTCGTTGATGAATGAAAGAAAACGATAAAGTAAACCAAGAATCGAGCGTGAAATGATTCAAACAAAAAAAATATCGGTGTATCGTTATAAACAGGAAAAAAAACTTACGAATTTCTTCGAAAGATCTATGTCGACAGAATTAACAATATTATTCTCTTCTTTTGTCTTTGACGAATTAAAGAAAACGATAAAGTAAATCAAGAATCGAGCGTGAAACGATTCAAACAAAAAAAAATATCCATGTATCGATGTAAACTGAAAAAAAAACTTCCGAATTCCTCCGAATGATCTATGTCGACATAATTAACAATATTAAACCTTCTTCCGTCGTTGATGAATTGAAGAAAATAATAAAGTAAACCAAGAATCGAGCGTGAAACGATTCAAACAAAAAAAATATCAGTGTATCGATGTAAACAGAAAAAAAACTTGTGAATTTCTCCGGATGATCTATGTCGACAAAATTAACAATATTATTCTCTTCTTTTGTCCTTGACGAATTAAACAAAATGATAAAAAAAAAACAAGGATCGCGCGTAAAACGATTCAAACAAAAAAAAATATCGATGTCTCCATGTGAACAAACAAAAACTTACTCCGAAAAAAAAAACAAAAAAAATCTTCAAGTGATTTAAGTCGACAGAATTATTAATATTTGTCCTCTTTTCGTCATTGACGAACTAAACAAAATAATAAAGTTAACCATAATCCAGCGTAAACGGTCAAAAAAAAAATAGAAAACCAAAAAAAAATATATCAATGTCTCGATGTGAACAGTTAAAAACTTACTCCGAAAAAAACAAAAATACAAAAAAAATCCCTCCAAATGATCTCTGTCGACAAAATTAACAACATATTTCCTCTTTTCGTCATTACGAACTAAACATAATAATAATAAAGTAAACGAAAATTCAACGTGAAACGATTAAAAAAATATATATATATCGGTGTCTTGATGTGAACAGACAAAAAACAAAAATCCAAAAAAAATGTCCCTGAATAATATATGTCGACTAAATTAACAATATTTTTCGTTCTTTCGTCATTGACGAGCTAAGCAGAATAATAAAGCGAACAAGAATCCAGCGTAAAAAAAACAGCAAAAAAATATCGGTGTCTCAGTGTGAACAGACAAAAAATTACCCCAAACAAAACAAAAATACAAAAGAAAATTTCTCCAATTGTTATATGTCGACAAAATTAACAATATTTTTCGTCCTCTCGTCATTGACGAATTAAGCAGAATAGTAAAGTAAACAACAATCCAACGTAAAACGATTAAAAAAAAAAAACAACAAAAAAAATATCGATGTCTCGTTGTCAAAAAAAAAACTTGTGAATTACTCCGAAAGATCTATGTCGACGGAGCTAACAATATCTTTCCTTCTTCCGTCTTTGACGAATAAAACAAATGATAAGCTGGTTAAGGATCCCAATACAGTATATCGGTATTACAATGTGAACAACAAAAATCGATTAATATCTTCGAAAGATCCATCGCGAAAGGATTAACAATATTTTTCCTTCTTCCGTCGTTGAAAAATAACAAAAATAATAAATAAGATCAATAGGAATCAAGCGTAGAACGATTCTAAAAACAAATTATATCGGTATCTCAATCGAAGAAAAACAAATCGACCAATTTCTTCGAAAGGTTAACATCGAAAGGATTAACAATATTTTTTCTCCTTCCGTCATTGACAAATGAAATAAATTATTCTAAAATGGACAAAAATCGTGCGTAAAACGATAAAATAATCAATAAAACGATATCGGCATCTCAATGTGAACATAAAAAAATTAATCAATTTCGTCGAGAGATCTATATCGAGAGGATTTTTCCTCCTTTCATCGTTGACAGATTAAAGAAATTATAAAGTGGACAAGAATCGGGCGTAAAACGATTTAAATAAAATAATAATAATTAGTAACTCAGTATAAAAATAAAATCGATCAATTCGTCGAAAGATCTATATTGAAAGGATTTTTTCTCCTTTCGTCGTTGACAAATTAAAGAAATTGTTATAAAGTGGACAAGAATCAAGTGTAAAACGAAAAAAAAACAGTTAACTCAGTGTAAAAAAAATCGATGCATTTATCCGAAAGATCTATATCGAAGGAGTCCGTAATATTTTTTCTCCTTTCACCTTTAACGAATTAGAAAAATCATAAGAGGTTGATACGAATCGAGCGTAAAACGATTCTAAAATAATAATAATGCCGATGTCTCGATGTTAACGAACAAAAAATCGAGAAATTTCATCGAAAGATCTATAACCGACGAGAAGGTTAAATGACAAACAATCGCTGCCAAGATAAAAAAAAATCGAACTAAGTAACGAAAAAAATAATACATTCTATCCGCTAAATAATACACGTCTTCTATGATAATTGTCTATTCGAAATTATACTTCGATATATGTATATTGTGAAGTAGATATTACGAGCAAAGAAAAAACACAAAAAAAGAAATAACGTACATGTTTAAAAATTGCGTAATTGGAACATTATCGAATTTCGTCTCGTTACACTTTATCCTCAGTTGAAAAAAAATCAAATCAATTTTCTTTTTTGTTTTTGGTTTTTTGTTCAATAATTTATTCACAATCACGAGTGGAAGAGCAAAAATATCATAACATTCGCTAAAAACGATTCTCGCCAATGCGACGTAGCCTCCATCGCTGAAAATCATTATAATCTCAATTATACTTACGTTTTTGTACTCATCGAATGAATATTGTGATGACAAACGTCGACTTTTCGTTGCCCGTGTAACAAAAATATTCCGACAATTTTTTTAATTCATTTACATTACTTTCAATAAAAATAATGAACGCAACTACGTATACAAACCTCATTGCTCCCGAAAACTTTCCAACAACCACGAAAAAAAAACGACTTAAAAATGAACTGCGACCTTTCGAAAATTCAAATAAAAAAGCGCCAACGTAAATTGGCGCCAAATAAAACGTTAAAAATTCGTCGGTACGTTACCGACCGCCGGTAACTTATTTTGTTCTGCCATTCGGCGCGTACCTATATAGTATGAAAGCGTCATCAAAAATTTTGACACTTGCAATAATTAGGATTAACGAATGCGCGACGTTAAGTGTTTTAACTTTCGTCATGAAAAGTCAATTCCTACGAAAATTGTCTTTGTTTCTCCGGTGAGCGGCCATTTTATAAAATCATTACCGCGGCACAAAAGTGCGACGCAAACTCCGAGAGACGCGGCGGCGGCCGCTCGGCTTCATTCACTGCGTATATATATTGTATAGTGCTCGGAGTCGGAGTCTCGAGTTTCCCAAACGGAGAATCAGTTTCGCGTCAACGTCGTACGGAGTGACATCGTACGTCTCTTCCTCATTCATATCAACGGCGATACCATTGCTTACGCTGCTGACAAATGCAAACATAAGATTTTATTTGCGAAAAACAATTTAAAAAAAAGTGTTATATGAACAATGAACGTAGTGCTGGACGACACGAGAGAAAAATAAGTGTGTGCGAGGGATTCGTATCCAGTGATACGACCAGCCGGTTCGAGAAATATCGAGCTTTCGTCACTCGTGTCTGTTATTGCGCGTCACCGAGAATAAAAACTTGGAATAAAAAAGAAAAAAACGAAACATCGAATCGTGATACGATGCTGTACAGTGTAAAACAGTTGAACATTTTTTGACGAGACAATATTTCGGGAAGAATCTCGAAGACAATTGTAAACAAAGGTTTCGCGCGGTTAAAGTGAGAATAACAAAGAAGAGTTCTGCGAGTGGTATATAAACACGTTGAGCCGGGGCTTCCTAACCTCGTATATCATGTCTTGAATAAGAACATACGACCGCGAGAACGTTATCTGCGTAGTATGACCGTGCCTGGTCGTGTCCACTATAATTTGTGCTCGCACGTAAGCAAAACACGAATTTGGATGCCCGGAGGCGGCGACATTTTAAAATTGAATTATTTTTCAATCGTGACCGCGCGCGCGACAGCTGGAAAACGTCGATCTACTTCCAAATTGTAATCCACGGCAGATTGCCGATGTGTTATTGAGAATAAAAATAATAATAATCGAAGTATCGCTTCGCACGCCCCTAACCCTCCGAAGCTCGATCGGGGTGGCCGGAAGCAACGCGAGCAACAATGTTTCGTCGCCGCTGATCGATCGTGAAATCAGATAAAAACGCCGGGAACACGAGTGATCGTGAGGAACGTGGGAGAAGAATAAAGGGAGAGAAAGAGAGAGAGAGAGAGTGTAAGAGGGGGAGAGAGACAAAGCGTGCGCGGCATCGTATATTTTTTTTTTCTTTACGGAGGGGCCTCCGCGTGTTTACGTCGTCGACCATAACATCGATGACCTTGAAAGCACAGCGGTCACGTGACCGCGCAAAGCCAATCGGACTCGTGTTTAAGAGGAGTTGGGAGAGCCTGTGGGAAACTACGACGTGATAGCGTGTATCTGTGTATATACATATACATATGTACTTATATTTATATCGTTCCCTCTCTCTTTCGCTCGTCGTGGTTCTGTCGATGTCCATCAGAGAGCGCCAAACGTTGTTCTTTTCGCACATCTTTAATAAAGAGAGAAGTGAGAAGTTTCGGTGGTAAATCGTGTGCGCGTATCCCCAATTTCTTCCTGCCTTTTTCCCGAGCATAAACAACCCGCTTTTCCGTTACATTTTCTTTTCCCCCTCTCCCAAAAAACAACCCGGTTTTATTCCCCCTCCCTTGTCCGCAGAGATCGCGCTGACAAAACACCAGCAGTCTCGGGAGCGAGGTTGCGGCTTTCGCCGCTAACGGCGCGCCAGTCGCTCGCCGCTTCTCCACACAAACACCAGTCAGGCTCTGGCCTCTGTTGTGCTCGCTTGCCCGTGTGTGTATATGTGTGTATGTGTATTTCCCTCTCTATTTTTTTCCTCTTCTTTCAACGCCAACGTCGCTAGCACATACGCGCTCCACTCACGGATGTGTGTGGGTGAATCGCGGTGTTGTCCAAGATGAAGTCCGACTCGAAACCTTTGTTGACAGCTCAGGCGGAAAAGGCGAATCATTACACGTAAGTAAAGCGCGCTTTGCCGGCTTTCTCGCGTTTGATTTTACAGCGCCCGGGGCGCGAGGGGGGAGGGTTGTTATACGAAACACGATTAAAACCGCCGTTCCACGATTATCAAAGTGTCTCCTCTCTCTCTCTCTTTCTCTCTCGCTCGCTCGCTCTCGCAATGCAATAAATTCCCCCCTCGTTCGCGCTCTGATCTATAGAGAAAGAGAGAGATAGAAATAAAAAGAAGAATTTCATTATTTTTGACAAAGAAAAAAAAAAAGAAACGCCAAGATTCGCGCGCGTTCTATATTTGTTCCCTTATTTATTAGCCTCCGAGAGTTTTTTCGGAAAAGAATTAAAAAAATCTCGAAATTGATCTAGCGGACAAAATACATCGCGGAGAGCGAGAGAGAGGGAGAGAGAGAGAGAGAGCGTGTGTACGTGAGGGATAAAGAAACAAGGAGTTGTCCGTGGATGAGCGTGAGGCACTGAGAGAAAACCCGAGATCGTCGGGCTCGGAGAGGGAGACAAGAAATAACAAAAAAAAAAGAAGCAGCGTGGATACTGTACAGTCATATTACGCTCTATGGTATCGCGTGTATATGCACACTCGCGGTGATAGAGGGAGAGAGAGAGAGAGAGAAAAGATGAACCGCGCGACTAACCCAGCCGCGCGGCGGCAACGCTCGTGATCCATCCGCAAAAACGAAATTTTTATAATAATGTTTCGCACTGTGGATTCGCATTCCAGATACTTGAAGGAATTTCGCGTCGAACAATGCCCACTGTTTATACAGCGAAAATGCACCCAGCATCGCCCGTTCACGTGCTTCAACTGGCACTTTATGAATCAAAGGAGGAGAAGACCGGTCAGAAAAAGGGACCGCACCTTCAACTATAGCGCCGATAATTATTGTTCCAAGTACGACGAGACTACCGGCATATGTCCCGACGGTGACGAGTGAGTATAAACTATCCATATTATCCTTGTTCTCATCGTTCTTATCCGCCGTACGATATCTATCCAACGTGGGGCGATTTCAATTAAAAGTTTCGAACATTTTTCAGCACGATTTAATATTTTTTGTCATTTTTATGTCGATGCGATTATATCGAGAAATTATATTACCGATTCAAAAAGAAAATATATTTTATTCTCGATCGATAGCAACGATTTTTTTCGATCGACCTCAAGGTCACAAAAATTGGATTTTTGTACTTTATGCACCTAAAAAATTATGCTATACATTGAAAAAATTAACATTTTTTATTCTCTATAAAGAACAATGATTTTTCAATTGAATTTGAAGTCTAAAAAAATTTTTTTTGTCATTTTTATATCGATACGATTATATCGAAAAATTATTCTATTGTTAGGAAAAAAATATATTTTATTCTCGATCGATAGCAATGATTTTTCAATCGATCTCAAAGTCACCTAAAAAGATTTAATTATGTCGAAAAATTGTGCTATTTATCGAAAAAAATAAACATTTCGTATTCTCTATCGAGAGCAATGATTTTTCAATTAAATCTGGAGGTTAAAAAAATATATTGATATTTTTGGCTTTTTTATATCGACGTATTTGTATCGAAAAATTATCTAATTGATTGAAAAAAAATGTTTTTTTTTCGATTCTTCATCGTGACCGATGATTATTAAATCATAAGTTACAAATATACATTCGAATTTTCCCAAATATTTCGACGTGTTAATTAGATTATTATGGCCATAAGCGTTAAGGCGTAAAATGAATGAGTATTATGTGGTATGCCTTATACGGTTGAAATAACGTGACGAATGAATTTAGTATGGAAGGCCTCATATAATTTACGATGTTTAGTAGCCTCTCGCATTTTTTAGGACTAAGTAAACGAGGCGCAAGGTGGATGCGTCATCCAACATAACAAAATAGTGATATTTTAGTTGTGGCGGTCGAAGTGGAAGGGGGGGGGAGGAAAAGGTTCGTGACCTAATTTTTCATAGTCTCAATCCTCTCCATCCTTAGAGTGCTTCAAGACCTTAAGGAGCTGGAATGGCTTTTACAGAGATTTTGCCTGCCGGGAAAAAGGAAAATTAATTTTATATATATGAGAATATTATTTTGGAGACGAATAGTCAGCTGGACTTGGAGGACTTTTTTTTATTGGATGTGAAATTTAAAGAGATTTAGAGAAATTGAGGTCGAACCTCAATATTTACGAAAAAAACAAAACGTTGATGGCTTTCTTTATCTTCGTTCAATTCCTAGATTTTCTCGCGCTAATCTCTTATCTCGAAGCTCAATCCGAAGCCCCCCTCTTGCTCGTCACATCATTGCGTATTATCATCATTATTATTATCTCTCGTGTTCCATTGTGCTCTGAAAATGCCGGTGGTCAGGGTTTCCCTGTTGATCGTTAATTGCTTCAACGAAAATTAAACACACTCGATACAAAAGCCGTGCGCGATAAATGAACGAAATTTGTCTATCGAATATATATATATATATATATATTTCCCCCTCCCCCGTGTATTGAAGATTCGAACAACGCCAATTAATTTATCTTTGTAATAAAGGCATTTTCGTGAAATTAATTATTAAACTCGAGTACATCGAGATATTTTCCAATTAATTTCCCCTTTCATGATTATCCGCAATTACCCGAAAATCGTACTTCGCGTTCAACTCGAAATATTTTTCTTCCAATTCGATTCCACTTCATTTTCAAAACAATTTTCTCACGATTGGGGCATCCCTGTAGAAAACTTCAGTGAAGTTCGACCCTTGGAATCCATACAAATTACATTAAAAGTGCGCCAACGCAATCGACGTTATTCCGGATTCTTGAATTTACCTTCAAACTTTACTCCGCCACTTATCAAATTGGAAAAGTTGTAAAAAACGTGTATATATATATTTACACGTGTCTTCAAAGCCTTAGAACATCCCCCGGCGATTAGAAGTTGGAAAATTGGCTGCAATATACCCGCGGAGAAACATCGAGCTTTCGTATCACAATTTTCCTCGTTCATTTTCTCCGCCCACCCCCCTCCTCCCCGATAAAGCGAGGTGCGTGCTCTTTTTTTTCCTCTCTACGTTTCTCAGGTGGCAGCGATTTATTGACTGGGGATTCGAGTGGGAGTGGGTGTGTATGGGATAGAAATTGCATGGAGTGTCCTTTAACCGTGAGCGAGAGAGTTCCTCGAAATTTCATTTCTTGTTCGATAAGTGGCTTCCGCCGGGAGAGTACAAGCATTTACAAGCCACTTTGGATGCCTTCGCATACGAGAGGCGCATCCACGAAGAGGTTTCGTGAATTTTCCTACGAATCTCCATGGAACACGAGAAAAAGAGATATAAAATAAAGGAAGAGGGGAGAGGGAAGGATAAAAAAAAGTTGTTGGTGGTTTGAGGCGCGCACGAGCGAGAAAAACTCGCGAGCACGCGCGTCTCGTTTCCCGCCCAGGGAGAAAAGCTCTCCTATGTTGCCTTTTTTTCTGTTCCTCTTCCTGCGTCTATCTCCCTCTTTGTATCCGCGTTGGCGGGCACATCGCGCGTTTCGACGAACGTGCAAGTCTCATAGCGATATGACGACGCCACCTCATTCTCCGCTGGGCTCTCTCTCTCTCTCTCTTTCTGCGCTCGCTGTTGCGCGAACGCTCTGTCACTTTATTCCCCCGATGACTTTTTTTTTATACAACGTTATGTATCCGGGTCCATAGACTCTCGCTTGCGGCGCAGCATCCCTTTGTCCGTGACATTACTTTCATCGATAGGAGCCTCGATCTCTCAAGGGCTCGTTTCTTTTTTTCTTTTGGGTTCACGCTCCAAAAATAATGTCCGAAAATATTTGATGCCCGAGCGCGAGAGGGTTGTTTATTTTTTTATCCCCCTGATGAGGATCGATCTCCCTTGGCACTCACTTATAATTCCCTCCTGCCAGAATAAAGGTGCAATTCGAAACTTACTGACCTATAATTTCACCCCTACACATTTAACTCGAGTCCACCCCTCTATGGGGAAAAGCGGCTTTCCCATTTCTTTCTACCCCTTAACCACGGATCTCTGTGGGAAAATTTTCAAAAGCTGCTTTCGAGCTCGATTTTGTGTATTCACGATATACAAAAACGCGGGTAGATTGAAATTCTCGTTTACAACAATATCAACAATAATTAACTTTCGACGGACCGTGTTGTCAGGAACGATTTCACACGAGACTTTTCCGGGCCAGCGATCACTGTGGAAAAGTTTCGAAAGTTCGTCTCGAATCCAGCTCTAGATTTTCAATGAACAAACGGGTAAATTCTGGTTAACAATAAATTCGACGATAATTAAGTTTCAAACAGAAATATTGGAAACGATTTGATACGATACTCTCACCAGTACTTTCTGTGTGAAAATTTCAAAAGCTGCTTTTAAACTGTGCACGATTTTTCGATGAACAAACAGATAGATTAAATTCTGGGAAACAAAAAAGTATTGTAATAATTAACTTTCAATCAAACCTGTCGGGGAAACGATTTGAACGATACTCGCCCCCACAACTCCCACTGAATTCTGTGAAAAAATTTCAAAAGCTACTCTCAATTTTTCGATGAACGAACAAGTAAATTAAATTCTGGAAAACAAAATGAATTTTAATTAACTTTCCATGAGCCAAGTAATTAAAAATTATTTTCGTACCATACTCGGAAAAAAATTTCATATTTGATAATAAAGAGAAAAACTAAATATAAAATACTTAAAAAGAAAGATCGTGTCGTGAGCTGCGTTAAAAATAAAACGGCAGTAAACTATCGAAATCGAAGTCTCTTATCTCGAAAGATATACGATCGTCTCTTATCCTGAGACAAGGAAAGATGCAATCTCTTTATCCCCGTGATGACATCGATAATAGATTTTTTTTCAAGGGGCGAAAAAGGCCAAGATAGTGCTGGAACAGCGTCCTCATCTCTCGCGGTCGAGGAACGATCCCTTGCCACAGGGTTCATAAACGCGAGGGCTCTTAAAGTTGCATTACTCGTTTACACACGAAACCCTTTATTCGTGGCTGTCTCTCTCTCTCTCGTTCTCGTCGAGGGCAATACCAGCCAAACGGGAAATACGAGAGAAAAATCGATATTTCATATACGAACGTCAAATGCAAAAAAAACGAGACATTTTTATCCAGGCTTCACGACGAGAATAGTCGAGAGAGAGAGAGAGAGAGAGGGTGGAGGGAAAAAAATCTGTAGGAAGAGTGAAAAATATTGGAAAGTGGACGGGGGAGAGAATTTAATAGCAGAGATGGATTCGCTTGGGGGAGGCTATTAGCGTAACGAGAGCTTTTATATCGGGAGGCTGAAAACAAAAATATTGGGGGAAAGCCGAGCTTTATTAACTCGAGACAGAATTTTACCACCAAAGCTCAACCTCCATGTTGGGCCTGTCATTATTATCTTTTTTTTCTTCCTCCCCCTCCCCTCCTCCTCCTCCTCATTCTTTATCTCAATCGGCTGAAATTGCAAGCACGCTTCACTCAGCCAGTCGTTAGCTTGTCGTGAGATAATCGGTTTGTGTCGGAAAGTGGTCGTGAAACGGATTAACTCTGCCGAGTCACTTTTCTCTCTACCTTATTCCTCCTCCTTCTTCTTCGCCTCTCTGCCACTTGGCTTTCCGACTCGATGTCGCATATAGAAGGATTCGAGAGACCTCCGATAGGAGACAGAGACAGAGAGAGAAAGAGATTCGCTCTTGTCAGATTTTCTGGCCCGAGAGACGCCAATTAAACAGTAGCCAGCTCGCGCTCCTTTATTCCTTCCTTTGCCGCTCGTCCTCTTTACAAATTGCACTCTGTGCTCCCTATATTAATTAAATCGCAACTTCATTGCGCCTCTCTCCAACTGCCGCGCGAAATAGCTCCGGTTATATACCTTTCGCCTCCTCCTCCTTCTTCTCCTCCTCCTCCCGGACCTCTCTTTCTCTTTCATTTTTACACGCCGGCCAATCCGCATCTCCGTACACAATCTCGGATAAATAAGTTTTCTAAATTTATAAAGTTCCAGCCACTGAAACTCCGTACCCACAACACAGAGAGAGCACCTCGTGATTCACGATAGAATTTTCTTGGCATTCACGCAACAACAATACTGTACTGGTCTCTCTCTCTCTCTCTCTTTCTCTTTCAATTTGCACATTTCATGTGACTGATTTCGAGCTATATCGACTCAGAGGAATATTCGTTCATTTCATATCTCACTAAAGGCACGTTTTGATAAAATAAATGTTATTTTTTTTGTTGTCAATTTTTTTCTCTTGTATTTATTTTTTATTGGTTTGATGGGAAATTCAACTAAAAGCCACCCCATCAGGGCCTCCATCAAGCTTGCATGTATATTTTGTAAAAACTGGTAACCCTTTTAAAACGAATATTCAAAAAAATGCAATATTTTTTTCGTGGCGGTAGACTCGACAAAAAAGTAATTGAGTTTGCTCACTATATTCGTGGATAAAACGAAAAAAAAATTTTGCGCTCTCACACTCGTCTTTTTTATCGAGAATTTATTCCATTTATGTATAAACTAAAAAAAATCTTGTACCCTTATTTTTGCTCAATTACTTTTCCGGAATTTTATTTTATTTTTTGTTTTTTTTCTCCCACTGCTCGAATCAATGAATAATAAATCCTGAATGAAAAAAAATGGTACGAGCCATTTCTGGAGAACTGATAAGAGCGGCAATCTTTCGAAGCAAATTTTCAGGGTGAATTTATACCTGGCTTATCGAAATTTATAAACAAACCGTTTTCTTTCCCGTTCGAATGAAAAGCCGCATTCTCACACCGTGGCGCACATGCGATCAAGGGAGGAAAAAAAAAGGAACTCGGAGATGCGAGTGGTGCACGAGAAAGGGAAAGAAAGAAAGAAAGAAAGAAAGAGAGAAGGGAGAATGAACCAGCTTCGAGCATCTGTTTTCCCTCCAAAATACTCGTAGCTGCCGGCACAACGGGGGCTAGGGCCAAACAAAGAACCCCGCTGTTATTGATTTTCTCTTGGCACGGTAGCAACAAAGAATCATGAGGTTCTCTATGTATTTCCGAACCGTACTAACATTGCACTGAATTATGCACTTTTTTCTCAACACATTTTTTTCCCCCGACGTTCAATTGAATATTATTTATGCAATATAATATAAACAATTGAGAAAAAAAAACATAAACAAATATCTTTTCGTAATTTGAATCCTCGATCGCGTGTGACAATCCAAAAGCAATCGTGATAATAATTGAATCTTCGAAATTTACTTTTCAAAAGAACAATACGATTTCGTAGTGATATTTCAAAGCAAAAATTTTGATAAATTGTACAATATTGGAGTGGGGTCGATAAGAATAATTGTGTGTTTTCAGGTGTCCGTATCTGCATCGAACAGCCGGTGACACCGAGCGACGTTATCACCTTCGATATTACAAGACCTGTATGTGCGTGCACGACACCGATACACGTGGATTCTGCGTCAAGAATGGTCCCCATTGTGCTTTCGCCCATGGCAATCACGATCTACGACCGCCAGTTTACGACATTAAGGAGATACAGGCTCTGGAGAATCCGGACTCGGATCCAAACTCGTCGTCCAACGGTCCAAACATTCTTGACAAAGAGAGAAATCTCATGAACGAGGATCCCAAGTGGCAGGACACCAATTATGTCCTTAGCAATTACAAGACCGAACCTTGTAAAAGACCACCGCGATTGTGCCGTCAGGGCTACGCGTGTCCTCAATATCACAACAGCAAAGACAAGAGACGCAGTCCTCGAAAATACAAGTATCGGTGAGCAAATCATTCGTAGCGATGTTAATCGATGTATTGTTTGATTGAAGAAAGAAAGAAAACGTGAATTTTTACTCCATTTATTTCAATACGAATTTCAATATGAATATTAATTGCTGAAGAATCCTCGGAATTCTTTCATTCACGCATTATCAAGGAATGTGTAGAAGTGATAATACGTTTTGTAGTACAATAGCTGTTCAGTATCATTGTTAATGGATTTTTCAATCGTTTATTATCGCTATTGAAAAATTCCACGATAACGAGATTGAGAGATCGAGGAAAAAAATTCTTTTGTATATTCGCGGATACGTATTCGTTGATAATAAAAAATATTCTGGATATTCTCATTGCATCGACACTACGAATATGCAGTTTTTATTTATTTTATTTATTTGATTCAGTTCGACGCCATGCCCGAACGTGAAACACGGAGAGGAATGGGGCGAACCGGGAAATTGCGAACAAGGTGACGCTTGTACTTACTGTCACACGCGCACGGAACAACAATTTCATCCGGAAATATATAAATCAACGAAATGCAACGACGTTCAACAGGCTGGTTATTGTCCGCGCGGAGTCTTCTGCGCTTTTGCGCATGTTGACCGTGAGTTTACCCTCATCAATCGTACGTAAAAACAGTCTTTATACGTCTGTAATTATATTTAAGGATTATAATCTCTTGGCACCTTTAGTTCCACAATTATTTACGTTCTCTTTACGTTTTACCGCATTGTTTTTTCTTACATTGAAACAATTTTTATTCTTTCAAATATTATGTTATAATTAAATAT
>JABMBV010051619.1:0-14023 GCA_018906735.1 Mesochorus sp. PSUC_FEM 10030011
CTTAAAAGGTTAAATATTAAAATTATCATTTTTCGTGACTTTTTTTTATATAATAAATTCGCATGATAAAGTTGTGATGTTAAACACTGAATATTCCGATTATCAAATGGTGAAGTTTTCTTAAATTTTTTAAACATTATAATGTTTAAATGTTTAATGTTTACACATATGACTATGATTATGATGGAAGTGCCTCCTTAAGGGAGCCCTCGTATCAATTCCTCACACATTTCCAATCTCCAAGTAGGTTTTCGATCGATAGATAGGTTAGAACAGGATTTAAAAATTCTTCAAACGATGTTGAGATCTATGGATTTTCCCTGAAAATGGGATCGTTGAGAACGAGAGCGAAAAATCGGTAGAATCTTGGCCGTGCTTGGACGTCATCCTCGAAATAAAAAAATAGGTCAATTGAATGACTCAAATATATTGCAGTTGCGCCCCAAATCGCGCCCTTCACAATCGCCGAAGAACCGGTCAGTTCGGGTGAATCGATCAGCGTTACTTGTTCGGTTCTCAAGGGCGATTTGCCCATCGAAATATCATGGGCTTTGAACGGCGAAACGGTGACACTTGATCGCGGTGATATCAATATATTGGCAACGACCAAAAAAAATAGTATCCTGAGCATCGAATCGGTAGCGGCGAGTCACGCCGGGGAATATACTTGCGTGGCCTCGAACATTGCTGGGTCGACAAGCCAATCGGCAACTCTGGCGGTTAACGGTATGATTTCAGTTTTTCCCGATTTCGTTTTACCAACACATATTATTCGCCTGCAAAACATATTGACGTTTCCTATCCCAATTTGATCCGATTTGCGTTCCCGTTTCTTTTCCCTTAAGCAGAAAAAAAAACCTTGCGAAACGGACGACTCCGGAATTTTCAACGTGGTAAAACGTTTTATTATTTTTTTTTACCGATTTACAAAACACCCGAGTTTTCGCAATCGGCTCTTAAGCGTTCGAGTGCACATTGTATTGACAAAGAAAAATGTAATCTTCTGCGTTTTCAGTCGCTCCACAAATAGCCCCTTTCACGATAGCCGATGGTCCGGTAAGCTCGAGCGAATCCATAACGGTCAGTTGCTCAATACTCAAGGGCGACTTGCCGATCGAGATCACGTGGGCCCTTAATGGAGAGCCGATTCGGCGCTCACGTAGTGACATTAATATCGTAGCAACGAGCAGAAAAAACAGTATACTGACGATCGAATCGGTAGCAGCCAGTCACGCTGGCGAGTACACGTGTTCGGCCTCGAATCTCGCCGGCGCAACGAGCCAAACGGCGACTCTGGCCGTTAACGGTAGAGCCATTTTGCACATGATCTTGTGAAGAATGATTTTTTTTTGTATTGTATTGTCCCATCAATTTTCGGATAATTCCCAATCGTTTCCTGATCCCTGGATTATCCACGAGGAAGAACGACTCGAAAATCGGTAACACGAAGATCGAACTATTCGAATGAATAATTTTTAATTCAATGATAAATCTGTACTAAATAACCTGATGATTTTTTTTCGGCAGAGTTAAATATCTATTGAATTATACCTTTTTTTGTTTCCTGAATAAATATACTTTTTTTTTTAAATCAAATATTGAACGTCTTTACGCAGTCGCCCCTGAAATCGCTCCCTTCGAGTTGGGCGACAAGCCGGCAAATTGGGGAGACGCTGTGACAGCGACCTGTACAGTTTTCAAAGGCGATTTGCCGATCAGCATCGAGTGGTCACTGAACGGTGAACCGATATCGCTAAACTACCCTGACATTACGATCGCCACTAGTAAACGCGTCAGCCTCCTAACTATCGATGCTGTGACGGCTCAACACGCGGGCGATTACACGTGTGCGGCAAACAATGTCGCTGGAGGAACGAGTTTTTCCGCGCCATTGACGGTCAATGGTAAAATAGAAAATTAGGAAATATGCAAATTATAAATGACTTAGAATCATCTACGAAACGATATTTCCAGCTCCGTATTGTTCCCTCCTTGATTTCTAGGGCCGAGCGATCAGTTTTTTTTCTGTTTACTTCCACAAAAATACAAATTCAAAAAGTTTCCAACTTTTTTGAAAATTCCCACTACGATATTTTCCCAACGATGAGAGCAAAAATCTTTATCCGCGGTAGTTTATTCGATGGAGAAGCTTCAGGGTCGATTATTCAAAATTAACCCTAAAATTGGTAAATTCTTCTTCAGTGCTTTCCTCGTTCTCAGCTTTGACTTGGGTAGCCTTCAAAACGAGTGCGCTCTCGTGATAATCTCATTAAAAATAATTCATTTTTGACGATAATTGCACAGTTGCGCCTCAAATAAGTCCGTTTGTGATGGGCGATGAGCCGGCTAATTGGGGCGATGCGGTCACGGCAACGTGCACGGTATTCAAGGGCGATTTTCCGATTGACATTGAATGGTCATTGAATGGTGAACCGATATCCCATGATTATCAAGACATTACGATAAGCAGTTCCAGTAAACGGGTGAGAGTGTTGACCATCGACGCTGTCGCTGCACGTCATGCTGGAGAGTATACGTGCTCAGCTAGCAATGCCGCCGGAGGAACGAGTTACACGGCATCGTTGGCAGTTAATGGTACAAATAGGACAAATTAAATTAAAGATAAAAGGATTAGGGGATGTGGAGGAAAGAAAGACGTCTTAGCATGCAACAGGCCATCTACGAAACGATTTGTTTCATCCCCAATCCTCAATGATCTTCCATCACAGATTGACACTAACATTTCCCGCAGAATTCACGCAGGAGTAAGCACACAATAATTTCAGTTTTTTCATTTATTTATTTTTACCTGAAAAACTTGACTAGGAAAAATGAAACGAATTCGTGTGACGTCGAATTATACCAGGTTCTATTGTACGATTTCTTCCAATAGTATTCACATTTGTATAAAAGTTTTTTCGATTGTTTTCTTGTCCCATACGATCCGCAGTCGCGCCACAGATCACCCCTTTCATTATCGGCGATGAACCAGCCAATTCCGGTGACGGTGTTGCCGTAACTTGTGCCGTTTCCAAAGGAGATTTACCTATCGAGATTGAATGGTCCCTCAATGGAGAGCCGATATCCCACGATTATTCAGACATAACGATAAGCAGCTCGAGCAAACGCGTCAGCGTCTTGACTATCGAGGCAGTATCGGCTCGTCACGCTGGAGAGTATACATGCACTGCCAGCAACGCTGCTGGCGGCACGAGTTATTCGGCATCTTTAGCAGTGAACGGTAGTTTCTATTACCAATGATAATGGATGATAATTTTCATTTGTTTTTATTTCTGTAATTATTATTTTTGTTAGAAATTGTCTTGCAGCAGGTTTATCTACGAAACGATTATGAGCAATATCCTAAACCCAAAGCCACTGACACCGGTTAAATCCCATCGAAAGTCATCGAACACGCCATCCTATTAATATTCTCTTTCATTCAACTATAAACATGTTCACCCCACAGTCGCCCCCCAGATTGCACCCTTTGTCATGGGCGATGAACCCGCGAATTGGGGCGATACCGTGACAGCAACGTGTACAGTTATCAAAGGCGATCGGCCGATTTCGATAGAATGGTCACTCAACGGCGAGCCGATAAACTCGAATTATCCGGACATAACTATTGCCACAAGCAAAAGTGTCAGTTTACTGACTATCGACGGGGTGACCGCTGCCTATGCCGGGGAATATACGTGCGGTGCAAGCAACTCTGCCGGCGGAACAAGCTTTTCGGCATCGTTGATAGTTAATGGTATCGCCGATTTTTTTTTTTTAGCAAACAATGATTTTTTGATTGTATACCTTTTTTTTTAGTAGATTTACGAAAGATCATCTACGAGACGAATTTCCATTCCCAATCGGTATAATTCACCTGATATTCACATATTTATTTTCACAGCCGAGCAGGTTGACCTCAGAGTGCATGCGTTTGTCATCAACTGATTACATTGTAGCCAAGTTTTTTTTTTAATTGCATTAGATTTCAGATAATTTTGTCCAAGATGCCAAGAATAATTCGGTCTATTGATTACACAGTGTCAGTTTCTCATGAATGAAAAAAGAAACGATTTGTTGTTTTTTAAAAATCCGCAGTCGCTCCGCAAATATCGCCATTCGTGATGGGTGATGAGCCAGCGAATTGGGGCGACACCGTGACTGCAACATGTACGGTTATCAAAGGAGATTATCCTATTGATATTCAGTGGGCTATAAACGGTGAACAAATATCGCAAAATTATCCTGACATAACAATAGTTTCGACGAGCAAACGTGTCAGTGTACTGACGATCGAAGCGGTGGCAGCTAGTCACGCGGGCGATTACACGTGCACCGCGAGCAACTCGGCCGGTGGAACAAGTTATTCCGCGTCTCTTATCGTCAATGGTATATTGAAAGAAAAAAATGTTGAGGAGTGTGGTTGATTAGTGAATCTTAACATTATTTTTATTCGTGAATGGTGTATTGTCTGTTAGAACATTGAAGAACAAATCCTTTATTAAAAAGGTTGCGCTCTCATCCGAAGTCAATGCACGTTTCATCCCCAAAAAAATTCCTTCCATCCGATCTTCCTACTTATTTTTTGGACAGGATCAATCGATTTCACGTTTATCAAAGTCCGGCAATTGTGCACTCTTTTCTCTCGAGGCATTGTAATTCTTGATACGCGGAATTCTGTGAGCGGTTTGTTGTTTCACGTGGAAATGAAAAAATTTGCAGTCGCCCCAGGCATAGCACCATTCACCTTTGGCGAGGAGCCAGCTAATTGGGGCGAAACTGTATCGGCCGGTTGTACCGTCATCAAGGGAGACTATCCCATTGAAATTGAATGGTCCTTAAACGGTGAACCAATAGCCCATGATTATCCGGACATAAGTATAGGAAGTACCAGCAAGAGAAACAGCGTGCTGACTATTGAAGCTGTCGCGGCTAGTCACGCCGGTGAATACACGTGTACGGCCAGCAATGCCGCTGGAGGGACGAGCTTTTCGGCATCTTTGGCAGTCAATGGTGAATCGATTAGTCGAATAAGAATTACTTTCATTCGTAGTATAGAGTGAAATGTTTGCGGAATATACGCCATTGAAGGAATCCGCAATTCTTAAAATTGATTAATCTCGTTACAATGCAGCCTGAATTCTGAGTTATATATATTTTTATTGAAATTTTAAAACCATTAAAAGTTTTTGAAATGTCAATAAAAAAAAAATATATACCATTGTAGGCTGCAATAAAATGAGATTGTTTCATATTAAGAATGTTGAACCGTCCATGGTGGGTGTTAATGGTTCACTCTATTTCCATTGCAATTGTAGCTCGATGTGCGTACCATCTATTTTTATTCCTTTTTTTCCTTAACCCACAGCATACTTATTTTCCTGATCCTAAAGACTCTTAACAGAAACGGGATAGTTGAAGAAAGAAACATTAAAATGTATAGGGATAGCGAGAAAAGTCAACTTTTCTACAAATTCTTTGCTACTTGGTATCCATTTCGTCGTTATTTTCTTGTTTCGATTCCACAGGTATTTGGCGGTAGTAGTATTGGTTATTACGTTTTTTTTTCCTTTCCGAACATCATAATCTTCTCTATTTGCATATCAGTCGCACCCGAGATAGCACCTTTCGTGTTCGGTGATAAACCGACAAATTGGGGCGATACCGTGACCGCTCCGTGCACGGTGCTGAAAGGTGACTTTCCCATCGACATCCAATGGGCCCTCAACGGAGAACCGATATCGGCTGATTATCTGGACATAACAATAGTCAGTACGAGCAAACGCGTTAGTTTATTGACGATCGATGGCGTCTCGGCTCGTCACGCGGGAGAATACACTTGCACAGCCAGCAACTCTGCCGGTGGCACAAGCTATTCTTCGACGCTTGCCGTCAACGGTACAGTTGATACCGATGTGAAAGAATTTTTGTATTTTATTTTTCAAACTTTATGTAATGATTGCTAGAACTATGGAATTGAATGAAAACGGTTCGATAGCTTGTATTTCTGTAGAATCCTTCAATGGAATTTTGTATTTATCTCATCTTGGACCTTTCTCTGCTTGATGAAATGTTATACGATCCATTAGAAGGACCATATTAATTATGGAATGAGCCAATTTTCCAAATCCAATTCATCCTTCAATGATCCTAAAAGCTCCGCGGAGTTTTCTTTTACGTGAATTCCAATATCAACTACCAGCTACTAACGAATTTAGGCCAAGAAACTTTCCGATTCATCAATGAAGATTTTTCGGGTGGAATTTATTTTCGACCGGGTATTTAACCGCGGTATCGATTCGTCGATTTATCAGAGAAGAAACTTTTTTTTTGGTCTTATAGTCGCACCGCAAATAGCAAGTTTCTCGTTCAACGATGGTCCAGTAAACTCGGGTGATCCAGTATCAGCAACGTGTAACGTTATTAAAGGGGATTCTCCGATGAAGATCGTTTGGAAGCACAACGGAGATCCGATAGGTTTTCACAATAAAGACATATCAATATCGAAAATAAGTAGACACATGAGCGTATTAAGTATAGAATCGGTATCTGCAAGACACGCGGGAGAATTCACTTGTGTGGCGAGCAACGGAGCCGGAACGATGAGCCAAATGGCTACATTGGTTGTTAACGGTATGTTTTCTCATGGAGAACGTTCCGATATGGCGGCATTCTCGTGTGGCATTGCTTTAAAAAAAAAAACACTCTGGTATTGAAATAATGGCTATTTTTCCCTGATTTGCATTATCAGTAAAGATTTGAGAATATAATGTGTGGTCTAATTTTTTACTATGGTTTATTTTCCTTTTTTCCACAATGTTGTATACTTCCAGCATGTTATCCAATCAATTGTCCTTCAACGGAAAAAACCCATTTATCGTACAGAAATTTTGTTCGATTGGTCATCAATATTCTTCGAATGTTGCAAGATAAAGAACGTGTCAATCACGACGGAAATTTCCACAAGATTCCCAGATTTTTTAATCATTTTTTTATGGAATCATTTTGTTATGTTGGTCCTGCTGCGGGAAAAAAATCGCAGTTGCTCCTCAGATAGCGCCCTTCGATATGGGTGAGGAACCGGCGAATTGGGGTGATACGGTAACGGCAACTTGCACCTTAATCAAGGGTGATCATCCGATGACAATCGAGTGGGCTCTGAACGGTGCCCCGATAAATCGCGATTATCCAGATATAACGATTGTCGGCACGAGCAAACGCGTCAGTCTGCTTACGATAGAGGCTGTGACGGCACGACATGCGGGCGAATACACCTGTGTCGCTAGTAATGCCGCTGGTAGCACGAGCTACTCTGCACCCTTGGCGGTCAACGGTACTCCCATATTTCATTTACCAGTCCTGATAGAACTTGCTCATGAATTGTACCGTTGCATCTAGTCACATAATGAATTTTTATCTTTTTGTCGGCAAGTATAAAATGAATTCCATTCTTCCTATCGATCCTCAAACTCCTGTACCTGTTATTTCTCGGCTCCTTGGCTCAGAAAACAACTTTCAACGCTGAAGAATCGCCAAATAGTTTCAAAAGGATTTAGAATTGTGGTTGCAGTTTTTAATTTCACTGATTAAGAATGCTCTCCGATTGAAGACATTGTGGAATATTGCAGAAAGACACTAAAATCGAACTAGGCTGTTCCGATATTTAAATAGTTTTCCTTCAATTTTATAGTACCACCACAAATAGGTCCCTTCTCTATCAGTGACGGTCCAGCAAATTCGGGTGACATGGTATCGGCCACTTGCAGCATAGTGAAGGGTGATTCACCCGTAAAAATAGTCTGGCGATTTAATGGCGAGCCTGTAAACATGAACAATCCTGATATCGTCGTGGCAAAAGTAAACAAACACATGAGCATCATCAGCATAGAATCGGTCGCTGCGAGACATGCGGGAGAGTACACGTGCATAGCGACTAACCGCGCAGGGAACGTCAGTCATTCGACAGCCTTAACCGTCAATGGTGATTAGAATAAGAGCGGGAATGCAAACGAATCCACGCACTTGAATTTCACTTGGATCTCGAACGAACTACGAAAGTTCATCTGCAAATATCTGACCTGAATTCAAGCACTTGGATTGTTTGGATACGCAGACATTATCACAATTGCACGACACGACGCAAGAGTCGTTTTTTTTTACAGATTATCGTTTACCGCATTTGTTTTGTCTTTGGTTGGAAAATTTGAGAATAGTACACATTCCATCCTACACCCTAATCCTCCAAACCCGTGCATTTTTCAGAAGATACGACAGCAAAGCGGGTGGTCAATTATCCTACTTTTATTTTAATTCCAATTGATAAAAAAAATGTGCCTTCTTTCTTTTTTACTATTCAATTCTTTCAAAAGATTTACTTCGGATTTGAGAAACGTTCGTATACATATTATCTCATCAACGTGTAATCAGGCTTAGACACACCTCTGTAGCATTTTACGTTACGCCACGTTATCAGTTAGTCCGCAGATACTCCCGTTTGCGTTCGGTGACGAACCGTTGAATTCCGGTGAAGCTGTGACCCTCATATGCTCGATATCGAAGGGTGATTTGCCTCTGGATATCGACTGGGCTTTTAACGGTGAACCATTGCCTGGTCATCGTTCTGACATCACTATCACGGGTGCAAAACGTCATAGCACCCTAGCGATTGACTCCGTAGCGGCCAGGCATACTGGCGAATATACCTGTAGCGCGTCTAACAGAGCAGGAGCAGCGAGTCACACTGCTGTACTTTCGGTTAATGGTACTATACGACTTTCAACAGTTTTTTTTTCTTTTTCCTTGTTTGACGTTACAGAGCTTGAATTTTAATTTTCTTTTCATTAGTACTTGGATCTATATTAAGGAGAACTGTTACCGTCTAGTTTTCACACACTCAAATCAATGGAATCATAGTTGTCCATCCTGATATTCCTCGTAAAACAAAACGTCCCCAAAGCCATCACCATTATCCATTCCAGAGGCATATTTCGGCTAAATTTTTGAGAAATATTGTGGTAGGGCATCGTGGCAGCAGCAGCAGCATCAGTCGTGGTTTGAAAATTGTTACAACAGTAATTCAATGATGATTCGAACATCATTTTCAGTCGCACCTCAGATAGTGCCCTTCTCGATTGGCGAAGAGCCAGCTAATTGGGGTGAACAGGTATCCGCAGTCTGCAGCGTACTCAAGGGTGACTCGCCTCTCGAGATACGTTGGAGTCTTAATGGCGAACCGATAAATCATCAGTCCCATCCGGATGTCACGATCACCAAAACCGGCAGGATGATATCGTTGCTAAGTATCGATGCGGTTACCGCTCGTCACGCAGGAGAGTACAGTTGCGAGGCCAGCAATATTGCTGGATCGAGAACGCGATCGGCCTTTCTATCGGTCAATGGTACAGAATATAATTGCGATTTAGAAAATTTATTGGAACAATCTTTGGTCTTATTTTGGTGACGATCTTACGCATCGTAATTACGGATGATGAGACGTGGTTTGAACGTGAAGATTCCCTTTTCCTATGGATGGATTTCCCAGCTTTTGTCCAATCGTACCTAACCTCGATTCGGATCATTTCAGGATCGTTCGTTTGATGGTCCAATTTTTCTGCTGCAGATTGGGCTCGATCGATTAGATCTGTCTCCTATGATATTTCCTCCTGATATTTTTTTTGCCTATCATATTTACATCAAAGTTTCTTTATCGCCTCGTCTTTCCTAGTCGCTCCACAGATAATACCACTGAGTTTCGGCGATGAGCCCGTTAACGCCGGGGATTTGGCGTCGGTACAGTGCGTCGTTAGCAAGGGTGACTTTCCATTAGAGATCACGTGGTTATTCGATGGTCGTCCGATTACAAGTGATCAAACGGACATAATCTTTACGGATTCTGGCAAACGTATCAAGCAATTGACGATCGAAGCGGTAGCCGCGAGACACGCGGGGGAGTACACGTGCGTCGCTTCCAATGTCGCTGGATCGTCGTCGCATACGGCGATCCTTGATGTCAATGGTACCTTCAGTTGATAAATGTCAAGAATTTAAGAAAAAGTAAAATAATCGATGAGACGATGTAGGATTATGGCTGTAGATCCCATCCTGGTACCTGATCTTGATCACACATTTATCATTTCAATGTCATTTGAACTATCCTAAATTTTATTTCCAATGAACACTTTAATAATTTGCATCTCGTTAAGACAACTCGACTTTCCGATCATATTTTTAACGGAAGCAGGCCCCACATTACTACGGAAAATTGGATCATCGAAGAAGTAAACTATGTTTTTGTGTTTCGAATGATAAATGACGACATTGCTGAATCGAAAAGCTCCGTTTGCTTTAACATTCCAGTAACACCGAAATTATTGCCATTTTCGTTCGGAGAGGAGCCTCTGAACTCGGGCCAAGTAGTAACCGTACCGTGCGCCGTAATAGAAGGCGATTCGCCCCTGAAGCTTCGTTGGACCTTGAACGGTCACGGAATATCACCGCATTCGGGAATAGCGATATTGGATCTTGGTGGACGGGGGGCTATACTCAGCATAGGATCTGTCCAGGCCTCCCACGCCGGAACTTATACTTGTATCGCCGAAAATTTTGCCGGACGACATGAGCTTTCGGCTAATCTCGTAGTCAACGGTGCTTGTTACACGACGACATTCTTCTCTCGTTCATTATCACCGGAGCTTCAAAGACTCTTGAGACAGTCGTATCCCTCGTGCTTTGTTCTTTATTTTCTTTTACTTGTCTTATTGACGTATCTATTGTGTCTTTCGTTTCATTCGTTTATATATTTGTAGAACTTTTCGCTTGAATTATTTTCTTATTTCTTGGTTTTTTTTTAAAACAATGAGTTCAGACCTGAGTCCACTCCTTTGACCCCTGATGGCTCGCGGATAAATTACGGGATACTCTTCTTCATGTTCTCGTTGATATTCCGAGGAAAAAAAGTACACGTTGTTTCACTTTCGGCTGGGATGATTTGCTTCTCCCTTATTGGGTGATGGATATTCACTCGTTTCTAAGGCTCGACATGTTTTTTCGAAAAAAGAAACATTGACTAGGATATTTTTCATCGATTGCTCATCCGCAATACAATTTCGATGGCTCATCTTCAGAAGACAACATTCAACGACGATTTCCATGAAATTTTCCCAGCCATACATTTGTAATCAAGATATTCGGTGATTAAATTCGTATCTGTATAATGTCCGCAGTCGCACCGCATCTTCAGCCTTTTTCCTTCGACGAGACAAACTCCGGGGACCTCATTATCGTACAGTGCGCGGTCGTTAAGGGCGACACACCGATATCACTCAAGTGGTTGTTCGGTGGACGTCATTTAGAAGTAGGCGACGGAGTTCGTATAACTTCTCTGGGTGACAGAGTCTCGGCTTTGACGATACCAGCCGTGAGAGGCGAACATGCCGGGGAATATGCTTGCGTCGCTGACAATAAAGCTGGTCGCGCCAGACACAGTGCCCATCTCAAAGTCAACGGTACACTTTAATCGTGGAAGATTATGAACGAAAGAAAAAGTATATTATCGTGCAAGCAAGGATTTTGAAAAACGATTTTTTTTCTATCAGATGAAAATTATTATTTTCATTCTCGTACCGAATTTTCATGTGAACTGAGACCTCCAAAGTGCCAAGGTTTTTCCTTCGTTCTTTTTCTTAGGTCGTTTTTAAACGATAGCTTGATTGAAGGTATCAAAGATTTGATTAATCGTAGCCTGTTTCACGAGCCTTATTGAATTTTTAAAAAAATTTTAAAGTATGACCATCGATTTCAACCCTTAAAGATTCTCTTACTTTGATATAATTTAGTATAATTTAATTTAATTTAATTAATTTGGTGTAATAATACATGAAGATCCTCATGGGATCGTTTCAGACTCCAATTAGGATTGCGATGAAGCTTTTTAATATTTTAACATGACATTTCTCTGGAATATTCTCTCAAGTGTTATTAACAAGATTAAATTATACTTACAAGTATATTTTCTTTAATTTAATGAATTGAAAAAATTTGTAATTTTTAAAAAATTGAAAAAAAATGGCATTTTGTACAAAAGTGTCTAGACATGAACGATCCTATTGGGGCCTAAGGGTTAAAAATGGAAAGAAATGTCAAATTATTGAAATAATTTCGAAATTTTTTTTTTAAATTATAGTCAATCGAATGCAAATCACATTTCAAACTAAATTTCTATAAATTAAAAATGTATGGTACGATGAATCGTCATTATACGAGTAAGAGTAGCTGAGTTCACATGAATTGTCGGCGTGATTATTAACTGAATCGCATTAATCGTGACATTATTAAACGTTTGTGGCCGATTGGTCGAATATTGTTATAAAAAAAAAGTGCTGATAGTTAGGCGGTAGATAGACAAAGTTCTTATTGTATATCGTATTATATGGCTAATTGACGTAATGGGCGTTACGAAAAGTACGGTAAATATTCCAGTTCTAGCTGATGATGCATCCACCGCAATGCTGTTGAAAATATTATCCCACGATTGTTCCTCTCTCTCGCTCTATCTTTTATTTCTCTCTCTCTCTCTCTCTCTCTCTCTCTTTTTCTTTCTTGCTGTCATTGTTATCATTATATTAGTATAATTAATTGTGTATGAAAGTACATCGAAGTTTCTGTATGCTCGAAAGTAAAATGACTGTTCGCATCGTCCCAGGTGTATTTATTTCTTTTCATTTTTCTTACATCCAAATAAACGTGAGACTCAAAAGTAAGAAAACAAAATATTCAAGAACAGTATAAGAATCTTACAGACGAAGAAATCAAATAAAAAGAATCTAAAAAGAATTCAAATGGAGGGGTGGGGGGCAGCATAGAAGATGGATCAAAATGGCCGATTTTTCCTGACAACAGATTGCACCAGCATCAAGAAAAAATAAAGAACGAAGAATTGAAAAGCGATGAAAAGTGCTCTTAGCATTAAATTGAATGCCATTGCAGTACTGCCAAGGATCAGTCCGTTCGACTTTGGCGAACAGCCGATTTATGCGGGCCAGGCAGCTCAGTTAGCGTGTATGGTACCAGTTGGCGATACGCCGATAGAAATCTACTGGACACTGAACGGAGAACCGATACCTCCATTATTAGAGCACAGCATTGGAAAACTCGGTCCACGGACGAGTATACTGTTGATCGAGCCCGCAACGCCACAACACTCGGGAACGTACGCTTGCGTTGCTCAAAATCCTTCAGGAACGACTTACCACGAGGCAACATTGAGCGTTCACGGTTAGGGCGACATTTAACAGTTAAAAAAAAAAGCAAAAAAATCATCTGTTCGAAGCGCTATTTTGATAAATATATTCACTAACGAGCCGAACTTGTCCGGATATTTGGCTCAACCTGCTTCTGTTCGATGACAAAAATTTTTTATTTGAAAAACAAAAGAGTCATTTTTGTTGCGGCACATCGGGAATGAATTATTGTAAATATATTTTTTTTTTACATCGTAATCGTAATACAGCTAAGGGATGCTCTGTCGATAAGATTTTTGAGAACGAAATCAGGAAATGTGAAACCAGCGCGTACGTGTGTGTGTGTGTGTGTGTGCGTATGCTTTTTCATGAAATCTCGTACTTTTAAAGCTTCATGCATCGTCGTAAATGAATTATTGATTGTGAGTTCAATATATACGTACCAATGATACTGTCCAGATCGTCGGAACAACACAACGAGACCAAGCTTGGTAGGATTGTGTGTATATTATATTGAAACCTGAGTCGCTGCCGCGTCTTTCCATCACTCAACATCATGTATATGGGTTATGCTTCCGGTACCCAGTACATTTTTAAACCTCATCATCTTTTTTTTTTTTAATTCTTGACACTTCAGGATATGTTTCGATACTTATAACATTTTTTTTTTGGCTATCGAACTATCATTTATGATTTATTCTGAAGATTTTTTTAATTCTGTCATGACGAATTATTACGATAATATTCCTGTATAAAAAAAATATATATTTGGTAAAAATATATAA
>JABMBV010051730.1:0-14020 GCA_018906735.1 Mesochorus sp. PSUC_FEM 10030011
GACGATAATTCTTATTTTTAATTAGTTTAGCTTAGAATGTAAAATCAAATTTTGATTTAGAATTTTTTAAAAAAATTTCAAAAAATTTGCTATCAGTAACACTCGACACCGAATCAGAGATTGAACCATCTCCGTTACGAAAGCTCCATTAACTCGAGATTACGAAGAGATTCGGTGTTTATTTAAGCCATGGGGGGATTCTGGGGTATGTAGAGGACATTCATCGATATATATGAAATCCCATCTCTCTCTCACTCACTCGTGTATCGAATCTCTAACACGGCGTTTGCTATCCCTCCCGGAAAAATCTCTTTTGTTTTTTCTATCTCATTCAGTCGTCCTTTTAGCCCTAACTCCCTCGGCAGAGTGTGCTTTTTACGAGAGATGCTCAATTCTAAGGCGATATCATTTCTCTCTCTCTCTCTCTCTCTCTTTCTATCTCACGATAGCACGAAAAATCAGAAGATACTCACCGCAGGTTTCTATTGTTCTTGTGGACGCGGTTGGGCGGATCATGTCGAAATAATACCCGCTAATGGCTCCCGAAGCTTTTCATCGTCTCTGTAAAGCAAAAGATAACGAAAAAATAAAAGGCCAATTCTTCAGCTGCGCTATTATTGGACTGAGACTCTTTACTCTCGCGGCAAAAAATCTTTAAAAAATAAAAAGAAACCCCCATTACTTTCAATCCTTCGAATAAACAATTTTGAATTTCGTTCTTCGGTTTATTTTTACAATCTTTTATTCCTCGTGTGGAGTTTCATTCTAATAAACTTTATTATCCAATATCTTCTCAATGAATCACGAATCAATTAATTATACAATTCAATCATATAAATTCAATTTTAAAAAAATATATACAAACGACGAATTTTATATTTAACCGAATTTTAATTTTCGCTATAACCGACTCGCGTTGACGTAACTACAAGATTATAATAATTAATAATACGAGTACTCGTCGTGTATTCATGAGCAATAAAAAAGGTCTGTAATAATAAAAACAGGAGAAAGAGACAAGGGAAAGGGAGAGAAAAAATGAGCTCAGATTTCTAGGCTTCCGTTAGCCGCATATGAAGCATATATTACCGCGGTGGTCACTGCGTATGGATAGAGAGCAACCGTTTCAAAAGAATAAGAGGAAAGAGAGAAAGAGAGAAAGAGAGAAAGAGGAAGAGAAATAGGGAAAAAGCGGAGAACGCAATATGTTGCAACGGGGTGGTAAGGTGGGTGGGGCAAAGAAAAAGGACGAAAATGTTGGAGGGAGCCTCTTTGTACAGAGAAACCACGCGTTGCAGTCGTCATTTTGCTCCGGTAAACTCCAAACTACGTTAATTAATTATTTCTGTGACAAATATACGAGAACGCAAGGACGAGAAGGTTATATAGCGTAAGGTTGCCTCAAGCGTCACGAGAAGATGTGAAATTCGAGATTTATATATATATATATGTGTATGTGTGTATAAGCTTCTACAGATATATATTATATATACGAATTTCACCGTATATAAATTCATCCCAGTCGTTTCACGAATTATATGTATACATATATGTATATATATATAGCAGTAGCAGCTGCAGATATCCTGGGATTGAGATGAGCCTGCATCTCTTAGTATCAACTGTGCATACAAGACCCTCACCTTTTCGCGGAAAACCAAGAGAGCCCCTGGGAGACCACACACAATTTTACCTCCCAAGTTTATATTATATATATGTAAGACTCGAGGGATCATTTATTCTCGGCTACAGCGTTAACTTTCGCGAACTTCATATTTATATTCTGCTCGTGACGATAATGAAAACGCTTTGAGATAACGAACAAGATAGTTGAATTATGGTACTCTTTGCGCGGAAGCTATTATAACGGCATTATTCGGAGAAACCTTCTGAGAATTCTTCGAGGGATAACACCACTCTAGAGTTAGCCAAAAAAAAGGCATAAATTTGATAATTTTTTTTTTTGAGAATATTCAAATAAGGATCGGGTTCCTTTTTTCAGGATTTATCAAACACATTATGTAAAAAGATTTTTTTATTGTATTTTTTAGGCAAAATGGCGATTACAGTGCCAGTCTTCAAGAACTTGTTTTTCGATACCTAAACGAACGGATTTGTAACTTCAAAAGTATTAGACTGAACCGAAAAAAACATGATTTTGTTTCCATCGGACAGTTTTCGAGTAGCGTTTCCGCCCAGTTTGGAAGGAGAACTTTCAGAAAAAGCGTTTTTAAAGGGTTATAAGTACTAATATCATCGTATTTTTAATTTGCGATTCCTGCACCGTACATTTGGTTATTTGAATATAGTTTTTATGATTAAAAAAAAAATCGTTTTTCTGAAAACCCTAAATTAAAAAGAGACAAAAAATTGTTCATTTACTTTTTCAATTCTTTGTATTTACCGAAAAAAAAAATTTTTTTTTTCGCTGGAGAAAAAAATAAAGGTAAAAGTTGACGATGAATGTCATACGCCGAGCGACACGTGAAATATTCATCCGGTCATTTCTCCGGTTACTCAACACACATTAACAAATTTTCACATTAACAGTTCACGAGTTTTCGTCTCATTCATTGTAGTCTTTTTAACTCAATAGGGAAAGGAAAGGAGCGAAGAGGGGGGGGGGGGGAGATTGCACGCGCGTGCCTAAAACAATATTGGCAGGAGCAATATAAGGGACTTGGGTTTTTCATTTGGATATTTATTTTAGGTGAGACGCCGCAGCATCATCGAGTCGTCGCTGCTCGGCCTCTAATGTTTCCTCGGTAAAATGCTCGCAACGCCCGCGCTTTTGATTCTCATCAATGCGCGATGATCGATAGAGATTCGTGCGGTTGCAGATAAAGACCCGCAAGGGGAGGATTACCCTTGAAAGTAGCCCTTTGATATGATACCCCCATATGCATCCTCTCATTTTGCATCGTCACTTCTGGACCCTTGAGATTCCCTGTGTTCTCTCCCTTTACCCTTCAAGTCTATGGAGAGGTCGAGAGGGGAAAATTTGTTGGACTTCCCTGTGTGAGCACGAGCCTTCCTCTCTCTCTCTCTCTCCTCTTTCTTTGTCCTCCTCTCACACGTACTTGAGTTTCTACTGTTGCTGTTGCACTAAGTACTGTACATACTTACTATCCTGGCCCGATGTTGATCCAGTTAATAGCTCCGTGTTTGATTTGACTACTGTTGTTCGCGCCGGGTGTAAGCCGGTAGTGTTACTCGCAGGAACAACTATACAAGTCTCGAAATATACTACACACGTCTATGTACAGTCCCATACATACATAAAAATTAAGGGTACTCGTGTACATAGGGCCCCTGAAACTCTAGAACGCCTTGACACCTACTAGTAAAATTTAAGGGGGTCCAACGGTCGTGTGCGTGAGAGAAAGGAAGAAGGGACTTGTGCAATCGCTGCTTTTAGGATTGAGAAAAACTATCGAATAACGCAGTCAATAAATTTTACGGAAAATCTACTCCCGAACGGAAGTTACGCGAGCGTAATGGATACTGGAGGATGTTCAAATGTTCGTTTCTTTTTGTCCTTTGTTAAGCTCGCGATGTTTGAACAACTGCCATATTTTGCCTGGCAATGCAAATACAAGGCAAAGTTCGCAAATAAAATCTACTATCGTGATGCTGAAATTGGATTTTTTGTTTGTTTGTTTTTTAATTCAATTCGTAAAATTGCAAGAGTGTTTTGGATATATTTGAAAGTGAATGATATTTTTGAAATGCAAAATAATGCATATATCGATTTTTAAATTGTTAACATTATTTTATCTCTCGGCGATCGCACTGGGTCTTTAAAGTCCCAAGCTAAACCATTTTTTTTTCGAACGTTTTCACTCGTATAACTAATTATAGCGTAAACGATAACAACTTTTGAGCTTTAATAAACATTGATTCACATTATATAAACATCGAGGAGTAGCCAGGAATTTGTTTAGATTCTTTGAAGCATTTTAACCCTTAAGAAAATTGTACATGGACACATGAGACCCAGTGTGACCGCCGAAGCAGTAAAATCATAGTGCGATCGCGAAAGGTTATTTTTTAACTTTTTAATAGCGAAATTAGGGCGCGACGCTTTTCATGTAAGAATACGAAGCGGTCGCAGCCACCTAGCGGAGCGCTGGCAAAGCTCCGCGTGGCCTTACGATGTTTTGAATATTTACTCATCTCAACGTTATTGCATCGTTGAGCAAATTGAATCGAGTGCACGCTTCTTTATAAATGCGTTGAAATAGATATTTTCAGTCCAGAGGAAATGTAAATTGTCGTATTCGTCGATGCAGATAAATAAAACAATGGACGTTTCAATTATTTTTATCGTCTCTTTCTTTCCACTACTATACACTTTCATATTTTCTCAACGTTATAACAACAGCGTTAGTCGTTAAAGAAAAATCACAACAACGTTTTCTCACGAATAACGTCATTTTATATGTAACGACTTCTTTTTTCACTCGTTTTAAATACTTTCATGTTCATGCACTAAAAACAATTATTATCTTCACAGAATGAAATACAAGGCAACACACCTCTAGTTGTAATCTTTCTTTTTGTACCTCTACTTGTCAAAAGACATTTCCAGCTCGTGATTTTGCGATTCGTTAATTCACGAGAAGGGCGTATATAAACTCCTTAACGAGCATCCCTCTGCTGCTAAAATTTTTCCACATCGACGGTTATATCATGGGAGAAACAAGAGGTTGGGATCATGAGCGTGCGAGACTAATTGTCTTCGTGAATTTGACAAAAAAAGATCAAGTCTTTTTGAATACTGAATGATTTTAATCAGTAATTATAATTTGAAAACAGATACATAAATTCGATTGTGAAATGATCCAAAACAAACCTTAACGAAATTAGGAAAAAGTAATAAAAACGAAGCCATAACTATTGATGATTTTATTTTCATTATTTTTCTTGGAAATTACTTTTTCCAAATTTCATTAAAGTTTGTGTGAGGTTATTTTTCTGTTTTCAATATTAATCATATTATGATTGAATCATTAAGGTACTAGTACATTAAGGTTCTTTGTGGTATTAGATGTGGCTATAAAACTTTTCTTCGTACGTTTTTATCTTTCGAAAATACGAAAAAAAATTAACATTCCTTATTTTTATTCTTTAAATAAATAAAGTCGCAACGCCAAAGTCTAGTCTGGAAAAATGTCCTGTCCCATTACCGCCAATTAATCTCAAAATTGGCAAGTTTGAAGCAAAAAAAAAACCATTTTAAAAGCGAAGGTTTCCTACACACCAATTTATCACAATTAATCGAAAACCGATCAAAAAAAATGGCGACAGTTGGAAAAAAAATTTTGAAAAAATTACATATTTTTTCATTTTTCTTTTTTGAAATAACGCCATTTTGAGAAAAACACATTTAAACTTTTTTTGCTATTTTAATCATACAATTTATCTGTCCATTGGAGTCCCTATCGTGACTGTTATAGTTCGAATTTTTAAAAAAATATTTTAGATGGTAATTTCTGAAGGTCTAAGAAGATAGAAAATGTGAAAAAAACAATGATTTTTCCAAAATTCTAAACTAGACCAGTACCTCAAATCATCATTGAATAAAGTCACTATTATTGATGACTTTAATCAATATTGAAAAAACCTGTAATAAAAATTTCATTTTTTCTACAATGAAACATTGTCATTTAGTAATAAAAAAAAAAAATATATATATATATACAAACAAACAAAAAAGTAATTCCTATCGACAGCCGAGGAGGTACAGTACACGAAAACTTTTGTGTCGTCGTCTTTGGCGGTGAAGAAAAAAAATGCGAATAGAGGTGCAATGGTGCAAGCAAAACCCCCGCGGGGTGATCGGTTAGAGAGAGTGAAATCGGCGGGATGTCCGGGAGCCAAAGCGCGAAAGCCATTGATCCATTGAATACAATGTGTATAACCGGGGTGATCTCTCGCTCGTTTGAATTCAAAGCATCTACGAGGAAAAAAACGAAGCCAAAAAATAAAGAGGGCGAGCGAGATGAAAAGTAGAAACTCATTTTTGGCAAGCCGACTCACACGTTTGAGTGACGCTGTAACGATCTTACAATTTGGCTTGCTCGAGGCGGTTAATCCTCCTTCGATAAATCGATCGAGCGTATGTTATATGCCGAGGCATTTGAAGAAGAAGAAAAATCTTGTGGGCTGCATAATCCACATCTGTGCGTGTCGATTTTGCCGAATTTCACGCACCGACATAGAAATTACACACGAAACTCTTGTAAGAAATCCTAATATTTTTTTTTTTCTTTGAATGCAAATCGTAGGCGGAAATTCCCTCCAGTAAAAATCCTCTGAAAATTCTTTACGCACCGAGACAAGAATATGATAATGAGAGAACGTTATATTCAATTCCAAACTAAAAGTAATGTTTTTTTCTTGTATTCAAATTGATATTTTTTGAAAAAATTTAATCTACAAACTGATCGTGGTTAAAAAGTATTCCGGTTCAATTAAAACAACTTTTTCTACTACTTTTTACAAATCGACTGATTAATAAAAAGGCGAATATTGGCACTAGTTGCAAAAATCAACCGCCAGGTCTCATCGTTACATTAGATTTCAACAAAAAAAGATTTTCAATTTTAAACTTTGTTTAAGGTGGTCGTGCAACTATCGCTATTATTATATAATTGTTGAAAATTTGCATGAATATTGTATGTAAGATTGCATGTGCATCGGTAACACTTTTTTCAAATTTTTTTTTACATAATATGAAATGATAGTCAAGAAAATTCACAAAAAAATGTTAATTCATTATCCAGCAAAAATTAATTCTCATGATTTTACGTATGCTTTGTACATACTACGATGATTATAACTGCACAACCACATAAAACGTTGAATTATCGATAAGATGAATTTTACAAATTGTATTGAACACGTTTCGTTCCAATTTGCCTAAACATTGTATGAAATTTTATTATAAATAATGAATCAGGAAAACGTGACGATTTTATAGAATCTTAAGGTGATTCGATCTAAAATCGAAAAAAAATTTTTTTTTCAGTTTTTCTCGCATACAAAATGGGTTTGCGGACTCAAATTGTTTGAAAAGATTTTGTTTGAAAAACTAAAGAAAGCTTCTTTGATGTTACATAAAAATGTATGCAAAGTTTTAGAAAGCTTCACCATGTACAAGCCAAGGTATTTATTGATGAAAATGCAACTTTTAACACACGATCTTATGAGAGACTGTCGAAAATTGTGATTTTCACCAATAAATATCTCAACTTCCGTATGGTAAAACCTTCCAAAATTAATTACACACGTGAAGTATGACATTAAAGAAGATAAATCTAAATTTTCAACAAAATGTTAAGAAAACGATAAAACTACCTTAATGCACGCGAAATCTTGTGTATGGTACAATGTGCGTATGCACGTACATAAATAAATTCTTTATCCCGATTTTTAACGGTATGGTAAGCCGAAAAATCTACTCTAAATATATATATATATCTACACACATATATCACCTGGGCAAACGATTATATACGCTTCTATACGATTTAGGGGAGAGGTGAACCAGAGTGTACAAACATGTCGAGAATTTTCTTTCACGAAACGTCAAAGGGCCCTATCTCACGGTGCTTGACCCTCAAAGGATCGAATCAATGATCACTTTGTTGAAGAACCGCGAAAGATATGTATCTACGAAAACTTGTCAGCTGATCACCAGCAGATCGTATATTATACCGAGCAAATCAAGCAAGAATCTTTTTTATCGGACGTAAAAAAACTATGAATTTATATTTGAAAATTATTCAACAAGGATAGACATAGATATAATTTTTAGGATAAGTCAGCAAAAGAGAGCGAAGGAGAGAAAGAGAGAGAGAGAGGACAGATTTGAAATGATTTGATTTAAGAATGTACTTGCATGAACCTAAAATAAGTTTCGGTTTTGATTTTTTTTTACGAAGTGGCTGATTTTTTTTCAATTTTTTAAATATTTGAATATTAATTTTTAAATAACTGTATCTGATGATTTTATCATGACTTTAAACGTATGATTATGATTAAAATGATTGAGATTAAAATAGAGACCAAGCAAGAGAAAAAAAAGGATAAGACAGAAGATAGACTGCAGAGTGAAATAAGTAAAAATTATATAATTTCGTTGCTATCGTGATTTTACTCTCTCTCTCTCTCTCTCTCTCTCTCTCTCTCTCGATAAGCTTGCTGTGTTTAACCAACGATTTTGATGTATTCAGATGTATTCAGCAAGACTTGACGGTGAATCGAGAGAGAAAGAGAGTGAGAGAGAGTTTCAATAAAAATATTGGGAAAGATAACAATCCGAAGGGGGTCTACTCTCGGGGTTTATCAGAACTTTGGAGCCGAGTTATTCTTATATCCTCTATACTGAATGTAAGGGAGTAAGTGAGTTGGGGTGAAAAGAAGAAAGGAAGGAAGGGGAAGGATATCGTAATATCCATAAATGCAATAATTCGGAGAAAATTTTGTTGACTGTGGAGCAACAGGGTCTCAATTTCTTTTTTTTTATTCATCGATAATACGAGGTGGGGGTTTGAAAAAATTTGTTTCCCCCCGAATATTCTCCGAAAATAAACCGAAGGAAAATCAATAAAATTTTCCACGAATATCTTCGTATTATTTTATGAAATATAAAATATCTTCCGCGAACAGGGAGTGAAAGAAAGAAGAAAAAAAAGGAATTGTAATCTCGACCAGCGTAAAATCAAGTGTGACACGCCGCATATATTTATTTCTCACATTCGTAGTAAATATCAATATATGTGCATTGTAATATTATTGTGTAAAAGCGATTAAATTACACTTTATCTCTTTCGAATAAAAATTGAAAAAGAATCGAAAGAAAAACAAGATTTTGTTTTCTCATTGCCGAGTAATCTCGTTGAATAACAAATATAACAAAAATTTTTGGAGAAGAAGGAGGGAGGGGGGGTGGGCTACCGAAGAAGCAATGTCCAACAAACTATAAAACTGTAATTATAAATATGTCCTGTCACTTTGTATTATCTCTCTCTTGAAAAAGAAGGGAAAAAGTAAACGAACAAACGAAAGACTCTCTGTGTGTATGTGTGGAGTGTCGTCAATCCCAAGTTTTGATCCTCAATTCGGGTTTGAGTATGGACCAATTAGGCGAGTGTTTTTCGTACGATAGCCAATTGAAATCGTCGACGCAGTCCCAGTTGTTGATTTTGGTATCGAGGCCGGCGAGGGTGTAGTGGCTCGTTTGATCGTCGTAGCTCCAATTATAGGGAGCGACACGTATTTTAGTTGAGTCTTCGATGATGGCGCGACTGGTAACGTGAAGGTAAAACGTGCAATCGTCCGAGGAGTGGAGTCTGAGTTGTTGGCAGGCGAAGGCGAAGGTGGACGATTTACAATCGTGGATGAAAACCGAGGAGGCGACGGGACCGACGAGTATCGTGCAATTTTTCAAATTGACCATGTGGAGGGTGCTCGGGGCGCCGTAGATCCTGACGTCGCATCGTGTCAGGTCCGACAGCATGACGTCGTTCTTGTTTACGTTCTCGGCGTCGAGGCACAAGCGTTGATCGACCTTGCCCGAGAGCATGCAAGCGCTGTCGCCGTATTTGCTGCTGCTCAATTCGTTTTTCGGCCCCAATTGCCCGTTGTTCGCCTTGTCCGTTATCTTGAGATCCTTGAGCCCGTCGGTGACGTCCACGTTGCCCACGTCGATCTGCGGCTTCTTCATCACTGCCCGACGATTCTTAAAGCCGAATTTCTTCTTCGGCAACAATTTCAGCTCCAACTCCCCGGCCTCGTTCTCCAACACCTGGAGACTCTCCTGGGCCTTCCTTATGTCGTACACCTTCAAAAACATCTTCGACTGCGACAAATAATTCTTCAACGTCTCGATCTCCTTGTTGATCTTGTCGAAGTGACCCGCCAACGAGGACACCGCTATACTTCCCGCCCCGTCCAACGACTCTTTCACCTTACGACAATTCTCGTAAAATGTGTCCTTGAAGTAACTCGCCTGCTCACACTCCACCACCAACTGCTGACGCTCCTCCCGACGTCTCTCGATCACGTTCTTCCGCTCCCTATCACGCTTGTTTATGCGATCAGGCAAACTCGACTCTATCAACGATTCCATCTCATTCGCCATACGTTATTTCAACTTTTTATCTTTTTCCGTTTCACTCGGGTTGATCTTTGGTACTCTTGCTGCTGCTGCTGCTGCTGCTGCTGCTGCTGATGATGTGTATTGCGTAGGCGAAAATGTTCCAGGGAATTCTTGGTTTACTCGATTCCGGTATAACTCTATGTTCCGGTTTTTCGATTGGAACAGAGCCTATAAAATTTGTAATTTGCAAATATTTCAACTTTCGATATTATCGTTAGTTGGGATATTTTTTAGTGCGATGAACCTTCCAAGCGTGTTTAGTAAAATTATATCATGTTAAAAACTATCGAATGCGTGAGGAACGTGCGGAATAGTCAAGGACATCCTTTCTATGGATATGAACATTTGAACATAATAATCAAGCCTCCCCTGCATTTCTAGCTTTTTAAATCACACTCTACAAAATGTGTCTGAGCAAGCCTTAAAAAATATCAACGAGCTCAACCTTGTCTCATTCAAGCATATTAACACATATATTAATTAAAACGTAATTTTTTTAAAAATAATTAAACAATTAAAACACAAAATCTTGATTGTGTAATGAAAAGAAACGATATAATAAAAAGAAGCAATATAAAATAAATTCAAGGATATCTTCGAGATTTTCCTTAAATATTTTTACAAGAATTTAGAAAAATCCACCAATAATTAATAAATATACATTCCGGAAAATATCTAATGGAAAAGTGATGGATAAAAAAAAGAAAGAAAGATAAGATCTTTCATCGTCTTGAGCACACATTCGAATTCCAATTCACATTGGCCAAACTTATGAATTTGTACCACAGTTTTTATCTGACATATCTCGAGCTTTGATTTAATGCCAATGCAGCAAAAAATGTATTAAAAAGCAGCATTACGCAGCAATGCATTCGACAATTGTTAATTAATCAATATCTAATTGTAAATAGCCAATATCTCATTGTAAATGAGCCAAGTGTTAAGAGCTAATCGCAAATAGCCGATGTCTAATTGTGAGTAGCTAATTGTAAAGAGCCAATATCGAATTGTAAAGAGCCAATATCTAATTCTAAATAGATCATATCTAATTACAAATAACCAATGCCCAAATGTAAATAGCCAATATCTAATTGCCAGTAGCCAATAGTTTAAAAAAAAACATAAAAAACGTCAAACACAGAATGGAGAAATAGAGAAATAATGGTGCAACGAACAAAAATTCCTAGCAAAAATGCACAATCTACAGTTGTACTATTCATTCATTAACCTTTTAAGGACGGGGATTTTTTCAATAAAAATCGACTTTTTTTACATGAAATATATCCATAAAATGAATAAATTTCGCACAGAGTAACAAATCTAATTGCTGGTCGATATTTTGACCAGCTCCATCCGGAATGGAAAGTGAACTTTCCATTTCGAACGGAGCTGATAAGTTTAAGAGCGTATTTCTACGTAATTTGATGAGTTTAATGCAAAAAAAAATAGTTAAAACAATCCTGGAAGCATCCTTGACCTTGAAAATCGCCAGAACCACCAGAACGAAAAGGGTTAAATGACAGATAAGGAAAACGAGCGATGAACAAAAGATTCCAGGAAAGATAAGCAAAGGACGTCAGTGGTAGACAGAAAATAGCGTTACACAATAACAAATTGTGCGTTACCTTCTCCAATTCACGTTCATCAGGCGAAATGATTTTGACCAAAATATATCCCAGACCGGTGAAGCCGACTAGATAAACAAGGGCCTGTGCGTACGCCATGAATCATGAGAGTTCATTGAGATTAGTCGACGGCATACATAACTCAAACTTTTTTATTCCAAGTATGTTGATCGAAGTTTCTTGTGTCGTATTCAGCGGAGAGATGTTCGCCAATGGTGTAAAAACCGTTCAATACAGTTGGAAAATTTTGATGCATGAAATAACGAAAGTCTGAAATAAAAGTAGATTAAGATGCAAAAAGGGTGGAGAGGATGTTTACCGGAGAACAAAATTAAACAATCACGAGAAATACGAGGGTGAGTCAGCGGAGGCTGCGAATCCTCGAGGGTCGAATCATCCGACAAAGAAGTTTTTATATCTCGAGAATTTCAACTTGAGAATATAGCGCTGAATCGCGATATGTGGATTTTGAGGTTAGGTCGAACAAATCGATGATAAACTCGCGACAAAATTGTATTTTTTTTTTTTTTCATCAACAAAAATTATTATTCTTCACAAAAAATTTCCAGTGTCACGGATTCTAACCTAAAACCTCACTGAAATTCGTAACAAGCAAAGTCGCGATTATGTTTTTTTTCGTATCGTGTAGTTAACTCACCTTGCGATACATTCATGCGGTGCCAAACTGCGTATGAACCGACGAGACCCGCGACCTCAAAGATAATCACGTATTTAGCGGTTTTCTTAAAGTAATCAAACAGTCGATTCGTCGGTTTCTTGGGTAACATGCTAATTCGTTTGCGCGAGTATTTCCTTAAATGGATACCACATACTCTCGAGGAGTTTGCACTAATACAGAGAAAGAGAACGCGAGAGACTGACGCGACAAGAAGTATAGACGAGGGGAGGGGGACGGAGGCTCTAGGGAGAGCGCGAACGAGACTCTCGACCTTATGGGGATATATCGCACGCAACCGGCTCAATTTGTATAAATAAAATATATATGTACGCTCTTGTAATCGATATCGGGAGCGAAAGAAAATCGATGGCAAACGGAACAGCGAATTACAAATTTTTAATTACGATTTAAAACGTGATTAATTGCAATGCGATTTACGGCTTTGGCGCGACTATAAAAAAAAACCGTTATGAATATTATTGTTGTTTAAAAACAAAATGGCCGCCAGCTCTCGGCAAGAAAGATTTATGGCGGCACGTTTAAACTAATTGTTAAATAATTTAACTTCGCGCGATATAATTTTGTAAATTGAAAGATTTGAGGAGGTTCTAGATGGTTAAAAAAACACTCTTTATTTAAAAAATTGAATAATAATGTGTTTTTTTTTTTTCAAGGATTTTACATTAGATATTGAACTTTTTTAAGTATTCCCACTTGATGTGAAAAAAATGTTGAATAACAATTTTCATGGAATAAAGAACTTTAATTTTTTTTAATAATAAACAATTTTAACTGCGTTTAATTATGGTTATTTTTTTAAAAAAATTTTTTCCGTCATTTCCTATTTATATTTCATGAAAATTACTCGAGGATTTCCATGGTATGTAGAATACAATATAAATTTTATAATAACGTGGCTTCATTTTGTAAAACCATCCAGAACCTCCTTATATTGAACTTTGAAAATTTCACGATTATTCGCTAACTCAATTATACAGAGACATTTGTTGCTGAAATTAACAGTTTTTCGAAATCTTCCAATAAGAGCTACCCACGATAAAAATGTTCTTTTAAGGAAGTTGAAGCGTTAAGTAAATCTCATCAGATTCGATTTTTCGAAATTTATTTAACAAAAAACTGTGTAAATCGTGTTGAATAATATTTAATAACGCGTAAAAAAATTGATGAGGTTTTACCACATAATGCTCGAGATATTCATTGTTAAAAATGATAATTTTAACACGGGCTCTTATGGAAGATTCCGAAAAATTGAGAATTTCAAAAATAAGTATCTCGATTTTGGAGCAGCCAATTATCGGCAAATTCCGGCTGAAGTTTAGTATTCTATAAAACTTTATGTTTACAAAATTTTATTGCGTTAAGTTCATAAACACTTCGATAAACGCTTCAACTTCCTTAAGGAGTTTCGATACTATTAATCAATATGCTTGGAATTGAATAAAATTTGGTGAATATTTTCTTTAGTATTATAGACAACACAATTTTTTTCTAATTTTTTTTTCCACTTCATTATCGAGTAATTGAGTA
>JABMBV010051841.1:0-14016 GCA_018906735.1 Mesochorus sp. PSUC_FEM 10030011
ATACATTTCTTTCGCTTATATAATAATAAAAAGATAAATTTTAACGTGAATTAAAAAGAGATTATTTTTTTACTATCAACTTTCAAATATAATTGAAAAAGAAAAATAAAAATGCTCCGGTAGATTTGTCATCAGCAGGTAAATTAAACCTGGAAGGCCCCATGTACTTTATGCATCGTAGGAATTTATACATAAAGGGTATATGTATAACACGTACACATACATATATAGAGATCGAACGGGCTTTGCCCGTTCTTATCTACCGATACGAATCTTCATTGTGCAACTCACAATTAAGACTAATTAACAATTACATAAATCACCGTTCCGCGAAACCCTCTGCGAGTTTGAAAATTTTTCTGTCTCGTACATGTATATACATATGTATAGATGTAATATAACTTTATCATATATCCATAAAATCGAGCTCGCGATAATCGTTTTAGTCCGAGAGGGTCCTATGGAATCGATTGTTCTTCTCGTACTATATATACGATGTACGAACATCGGAGCACTTTTCGTCGTGTCTCCATATCCCTTCCTCAGGTCTATTGTCGACCCTAAATTACTTAGGTAAAATGGTACTTTCCATTGCTCTCATATATACTCTCTCGAGAAACACATAAGCTTCTATCTATGTATAAAAACTCGATTAAGATCGAAGAGCGAAAGCAAACGAGGATCGTTGACACGCGTTGTATGCATATATGTGTATATATAACACAGTTTTTTGTTTGCGGTGAACCGCGGTGAGCGTGTAAGCTGTCGAATGATTTTTTTGCCACGATCTTTCCTACATTGCCGAACAAGGCTTTCTCGATGCTGCCTTCCGTATAGAACCTCAACATTTTTTTCTACAATAATACATTTTTTATACGATAAGATTGTGTCTCCCTTTTTTTTTCTAGACTATAAACATTAACACTGAAATTATTAGCTCAAGATGTAAAAGTTGTGACTCTTGAAACATATTTTTCGGGCTTAGGCATATCGATGACCCCACATGTTCGACGTCCAATATTTTTTTTAGGATCAGCTTGCACGAGTCCGATAAATATCGACGAGCTCCAATTTTATGAATATCGATGACTTCACACAAGCTTAATATTGGCTGTATGCTAGCATAAGCATTTTACGTCCTACCATTTTTAAAGATCGGTTGGTACATATACGCGTATATTAAATGCACGCATATACGAAACTCGCGGAATGCAGTCTGCACCGGTCCAACAGAGTCCCGATGCCTATATGTATGCGTATCTCGCGACGAGATTCTTTCCGAGCGTATTGGATCTGGAAGAAAATCATCCACGGTAGGACTGAGCAGAGCGCGTAAAGAAACCCCTTGCGATTACGGGTGCAGACGATCAAAATGAAAAAAAATACTTCGCCCCTGCACCAACCCCTCACCCACGTCAAAGTTCCATCTCACATGCACTACCTCGCTTTGCTTATTGTGATCTTTCTTCGTCTCTAAAGCGCTAAATTTGTTGCCCGTAGAGATATTGGCGAGTCAGCTGGGGCAAATACGTTCGCTTCGAAATCGCTATATATACCGACCACGTATATAGCGAATATGTGCATTCTTTTGCCCAGCGGCACGTTCACCGTGAGGATTCATCGGGACACGCCTACTATAACAATCTCGATATATATATATGTATATACAGCCTTGTATAAATATGCAGCATCTAATTTTCATTTCGTTCATCGCGATTTTCGTTCCACTGCTATTAGCTGCTACAAATAGCCTATAAATAAAGTACCTGCGGCTCTTATTGTCTCAACTATGGTATGTGAACTAAAGTAGCAAATCGGTTATGTTACGAACATAACAGATCCACCTGCTACTGATAACGAGGGGAATTTCAGTCTCTTCTAATAATACGATATGATTTTTATTCAGAAGCTTCATTCTCAGCTAAATTATATGAATCATCTTGAAGTAAAATATCAATTTGGAAAATCTTATTACAAAATTTTATTTAAATATACTTAAACTGGAGACTTTAGGGGTTATACTACCCAGTAAATTATTTTTCCCAATTTTTTCGATTGGTTCAAATGATGCGTTTAAGAATGCAATATTCAAAAATCAGTTTGTGAGTATAAGTTTGACAAACAATTTTTCAACAAGTCGACACTTTAATATACTTTAAATACCCCAAATCCACTTTTCGTTAATTTTAAGTATGTAAACCTTCATGTACATTTTAATTTTTTAATAGAATTTGACTTTTTTTTGTTATGTAACCCACATAATTTCAAGGAGTAAGATCATAAGAAGTTCCTAAAAAATTGGCATGTTAAAATATTCAACAGGTTATGAGTTATAACAATTTTTATTGCTGGTGTAAAATGTATCCTCAAAATAGTATTTGTAAATAGTACATCCGTCAACTTATTAGTTTGCATTTTTTTCGATTTTTCGAAAATTTAATTTAAATACACATGTATACAAGTACAAAAATTTCGCAATGGGAAGTATGGCTGGAGAATCTGGTGTTTGGAATAAGGACAAAATGTGCGGAGAAGTCGCGATCGTATCGATGCGTTGCCAGGGGCCGCGCGATCGATCGTTCGATGCGCCCTTTCAAACTGATGCGAGGAATCTGGATCAACATCGAGAAACGCATCTGAACAGACGGAGAAGGGCGAAGAGGACTATTATTCCGCTGTGTAACGTTTGCTCTTTCTGGTTAGCGATCGTGTTTGAGCGTTCGTTAGCCCCTTTGCTGTTTCAAGTTCCGGAGACCCGTCCAGAAAACAAGAACTCGCAGCAGCAACCTTGGTCACTCATCGTTCCCGATCGAATCGGGAGCTCTGTTGCGTATACGATCACGAGACGCTCGACCATGTTAAACGTCCGAGTATTTGGATTGCCCTGTCAATTCGTTCAAGTCCAGTGTAATTGGGTGAAAGTAGTGACTTATACACTTGACGTTTCATCAATATATTTGTCCTTATCTCACTCTCTATCGTAGAATCCGAGCACTACATGAATTCATGTACACATGTGTGTGTGTGTGTATGTGGATATATTAAGCGGATATAAACACGAAACGAAAGGAGATATTGAATAAAATGAAAGCGAGATTGATAGCGAACGAATTTTTTGGTGAATTTTCTACATGAGAAACTTTTGATCCATGGAGAATTCGATAGCATTTAACATCAACATATGAAATAACTAAAAGATTCGAAACATTGTAGACATTAATCACTGTTATCTGGTTTCTCAGCCATATAATAATGCTGGCGATAAGATCCGGTATTGCGGCAAGACAGGAAAATTCATAACGATTTATCTGGAATAATCGCAATAATTCTACGGCATGTACTGCATAATTATATAGAATTAAAACAAAAAATGGTTAATTTTCTTGTGGATAATTTCACGACGTAGATGCTCCTCTTTTCGTGGCCCGAATGAACCTTCGAAAAGAGAGACGTGGATGCACATTTTTATTTTTGTTCGTTTCATCCTCCTCCTTACCCGTAGGACTCGTTTACCCTTCGTTATATATATACGTGAGGCAATAGCGAATACATACGCGAGGGGCGAAAGTTAACTGTATAGTAATTAATCCATTAACGCTGAAATTTGTTGAATTTTAACTTTGTATTTTATAATAACTTTAAAGAATGAAAAACTTTTCAAAAATAAGAAAAATCTTAAAATTTCGTAAAGGTGCTATTTTTAATTTGATAATTATTAAAATTGAGTATATACGGATCATTCTACCAAATATGGGCTGAAATTCTGCAGCGAGGTCTGAATTTTAAATAATAAATACGCCCTTACAAAATACATGCCAAAGAGAGCTTCTACGATTTTTTTTCAAATTTTTTTATTTTGCCTTTTCGAAATTACAGTCAACTCGAAATTTTTAATTTCACAATAACAAATTTCGAAATATTGAATTCGAAAGAGCGACATAACAAATTAATCAAATAAAAATATCCAGACCGAAATTAAAATTTGTTCTTCCAAATTGTAAAAGCTGAATCCAAAGTTAAAATTCAACACATTTGGGCGTTAATGGGTAAAACAGCACGCCATTCCGCCACATCATGGGCTCCTCTCGCGAAACGCCCACGCCTCTCTCCCACGGTCCTTTTCTTCATGATCTTTTTTTTTCCTTAATTTTTTTCTTCTACACTACCCGTTCTTTTTTCCCTCTTCTTTACTCCGGGAGTTTCACTCTTCGCCGAGTGTTCTTCTCGTCTTGTCCTTAGGCACGCGTTCTTCCTCTCGCGTGTATATGTGTCCCGCGGCTTTTCAACCGCGGCGAGTTGCTCCGTGCAGCGACTGCACGCGCGTTTGGGACTTGTCTTACCGCTGGGACGGGATAAATCAGAAGGAAGAAAAAAATTCAGGAATGAGAGCTCAGCAATGAACCGGTCCTAAATCTCGTTCTCCATACCAATCTATCTACATGATGATAAATTACAGATGTATGTTCTCAGACTTGACACACACACACACACACATTGCCTCGTGTACTTTCTTAAAAGAAAAAAAAATACTCAAATGAACAATATTGCAAGAAAACCATTGCTTGCAGCATCTTTTCATTAACTGGCACACAAGCTATCACAATATTTTTTTCAATGAACTTCAGTTAATTTTGATTGATTAAAAAGAAGAATCGTTTACGACCGCACATTATATGGGATTCCAGATTGCTCGTCCCTGCGGCTTCGAATGAGAATATCCTCGAGTTTCATGATGACTTGGCCCTCTTTTGCCAAGTGATGCTTCAAAGTACATATACATTTCTCTCCCTCAAGCGGCTCTTTCTAAGCCTCTTCGTGTGATTTTTTTATCGGTTAAATTTTTTTTTCACAAAGATAACGATCGCAGAAACGATTACGTTTAGTACGTAGAAAACGTGGCCCTTCTCGACATGTATATATGTTACGTGCGAGGATAAAATTTAAAGGATTTGTTATACCCAGTTATATATAACTTACAGTTGCATGAGATCTACGAAATTTAAGGGATACCCAGATCAGTCTTTTTTCGTTATTCTTATTTACGCGCAAGGAAGAATAAAATACAACATTTACAAACGCATGTATTCTTTGTTGCGAAAAAGAAAAACGAAATCTTCGAGATTTGTCACTCTTCTGAGCCCTGGCCAACTCTCGGTAAGGATTAGAGGTTGCGTATATTTGCATATTCGTTGCGGATATAAAACGCTTATGGATTTACGAGCTCGCCAAAGAGCAAAGAGCGAAGAATTTTAAGAGGAACAAATTTAAAAGAAAACAAAGACACTTAGCGATAGTGCACGTGTGTGAGTTCCGCCATACATCAGTGTATTTTATGATTATGCGGGGTATACGTCGTATTGCACACGAAGGATATACAAACAGAGTTCAAGGGTTGGTCCAGCATACGGTGAAGAAAAACACGACAAATCTCGGTGCGAGCGTCATTACTCTCGTTGTTAGAAACAATAGCTTGAAAGGTATATATTTATAAACGCATTGGTAAAACATTTACAGCGAGCATACGCGCCCTAAGGCTAAAAGGGCTGGACCACAGTGTTCGTGCTACGTTCGAAAGAGAGAGAGACCGAGAGAGAGTTCTAGCACCGCCTGTCTTCTCCTCCTCCTTCTCTTTTTCTTTCTGCATTTCGTTTCTTTCATGCTTTTATAAATATACCTCGTGACAGGCTAAACGGCGATTGAGCTATGTTTTATGTCTCAGCTCTGTCTTTCTTTCTTTCTCTTTCACTCACTCGTCTCGTGGTATGTACGAATCATCATATTGAGCAAATAGTATATGCCCATTCGTAGCACCTAACTTGAACCGAAGTGGTTCAAAATCAAAAGGCTACATCACGAATGATTGAATATGCAAAATATATGCGATATGCGCCCTTTTGACTCTGGGCAATCTTAATATCCGAGCAATCTCCGGTCTGTTCTTATAGGCCATACTGGAAAGACCCGTGACTTCTTTAACGCACATTTATAGCCCCCATACCTTTAACGCACTTTGAAGTATGTGTTCAACGATCATACGTGCCTTATTTATAATGAACACAGAGCGAGTCAAGTTTTATTTTACTTTTCTTTTTGTTCGTATAGGAACGTATATGGACAATTGTCGAGACCCAGATTCTTTTCACCTTTATGAACAATTACGCCAGCGTTTTGCATCGCTTATTCCAGTGGGTACAAATACATCAGTATATGTTCACGGTGCTCGTATGGTTAAGGATATCGCTCGGGAGTAAGCCACACAATTTCTTTTTTTTTGAACTTTTTATTGTTGTTTTGTACAGGCATTTTGCTCACCCTCTTTACGATATGTGTTCGAGCCAGAGAGACGTATGAGCTACGTTTGCACACCTGATAAGTCCACCTATTGATAATTAAAGCATCTGATACGCTACTTTGAGTGAACACGGTTTGTTTCATGTGTTCCCCCCCGATCGATCTCGGAGACTCGGGTTTTTATGGCTATATGGTGTTTCGCGAGTAAGACGCGAGCGTAACCCCACAAGGGTTTTACGAGCATCGTAGACTAAATACCGAAAACAAGTTCCGGAGGTTAATGCGCGTCCTATATATATATATGTATGTATACAAGTATATTTATGTACTTATATGGGAGAGTCCAGTTTCAAAGGGGGACAAACTCATGTTGAAGTTACATTAACTACGGAACTTTGATGGTCGTGAGACCGCGATAAACAGCGAATGCGATAAACGCGGTCTGGAGTAAAAAGAAAAAATCGTTTTCGATGTCTGCCGATCCGATGGGAAAACACTTCGAGACCGACAGTCAGGACAGATGGTATGGAATAATACGAGACGCACGTGCCACCGGAACTCGAACGACGACGAGGCCTCTGTGCGAGCTTACCTGGCCCGTCTTATTTGCAATCCGAGACCACGAGTCGCTAGAGATCGGCGCACACATCGGGCGAATCGCTCCGGGCACGCGCAACCGTTAACCTACCGCTGCCATCACTTTTGTATGCAGTGGAACACACACGAATCTCTGAGAGAGAAGAAGAGGAGGGCAAGGCCTGTAGAACCAATGTCGGTGGTGAGGGTGCTCGCAACCTGCTATCTTGACCGGATTTACCTGATCTCTGCATGTGGAACCAAAGATTTGGTCAATGAGAGTCAACGGACAATCGGGGCCGCAGCCTTGCATCGTAAACAAAGTTTCGGAAATTGTACAGGTCGACGTTCGTTCTATATTTTCGTTTACGAGAAGAAACTTATACTAATTGAATATTTTGTTTATTTACATTATTTATTTACTTCTTAGAGCCCAAATGAACTGAATTCATACATTAAATTGGAGTCTAAATAGTCATTTTTTATATTTTTAAAGTCGTTCTTTCGAATGCCGTTAAAAAAAATTTGAAAAAATGATATTTAGACTTATTTCTTCAAAAAAATTAAAACAGCATATGGATTTTATCAAAAAAGCGGCTGAATGAGTAAATTTTCATCACATTCATGATTATGAATATTTATCGCTTCGGTTTCATGTTTTCAAAAAAAAAATTAACACTCGTAATGGTTTATAGGGTCGTTGATCACAATTTTGATGTCAAAAAGGTAAAATTCAAGATGACCGATCCAATATGGCAGTTATTTATGGCCAAAATTGATATTTTCAATTTATTAACTATATATAGATCTATTTAATACGTTTCATTGAAAAAAGACTGTTAGTTGTATACAAAAAAAGTATTCTGTTAAAAACGATCCCCATTGCCCCTTCAAAGTCTCTCGTCTGAACACATTCGTATCTGGGAGTCGCGATCGCGTTCCGCTGTATACACTCTTGTCGGAGTTTCGCGAGCATGATACTCGGACAAAATGTATGTGCATGTGTGCATGTGCGTCGTCGAAAGAGGCCTCCTTTTTCGAAGACGGAATTGGGTCTATAGGTAACTCGGCTCTTGCGTTCGAGTTTGCGTCTCGGTATCAAAGGGAGTAAACTGGGCAAATATGCGTGTGCGTGAATATGTATATATCATGTAATACATGGTATATACGTAAAGATATGCAACACAACAAACTGTTATAGGTACGATGCCCGAGCGGTACGTCGTCGATAATAATGCCAGAGGTAATTGCCGTATACTCGACAGGCAAACGATCCTCAACGTTCGAGAAATACTTTCGGACTGAAATTCCTACTTTTTTTTTTGAACGTGCATATATATCTTTGCGCGACAGAAAGAAAATGCACATACTGTACACGTATTCAGTGTAATCAACATAACGCTCAGGATAATTAAGTGTGTAGCTTTATTTTAAGCTGCAAAAACTTTTCTATATCGACGATAGTTTAAGCTCATTAGAAAATTTGTTTCAAAGTTCATTTATATATAATTACGTCGTATATCAAAACTCGATCATGGGAAATTCGAGAATGAAAAACGTATAGGATAAATATGATGTTAAAAAGAAGATTTCTGCGAATAAAGATGAAAAAAAGACGATATGCAAAGGTGTTACAAGATTTAGATTAGTGCTTATATATACTTTCACTCGCTGTTTAACGGGCTAAAAGAAACACGATCGAGAGAGGGATTCACAGAGCGATATCTATGCGGCTGTTCAATCGCGTTGCTTTTTCATCGTTGCCCAGCGCAGTACATCAATATATATATATATACAACGAGATTCTCTATCGGTGGTTGTAAATTCCAGTCAGATTTTAATCGTCGGACACAAGAGGAGTGCTGTTGCGTTCGACCGGGATAGATCGAACGCGGGAGGTCGCTAGACCTAGTATGTATCCCATGTGCACGGAAAATACAGCAGCTATACACGGTAGTGAAGAAACGCAGGTGGGTGTTTTCTACATACATGCTTCTTCTTCTTCTTCTTCCTTCTCTGGTGAAACTATTCCTCAGCATCCACGAGGGCTTCTCGCCGCCGCATGGTACATCGAATGTTCGATACTCGTTGAATTATTTCCTGGGAACGCGGTCGCGCTCTCGGTGTATCGCTATCGATATACACAGCAACTCGCGATGAATCATTTAATATCGAACTAGTATATATAAAATACTACCTAACAAGTCGTTTTTCTATAAGAACATTTTTTTTGTGCAAATTCTCCCAACGTCGAAAGGAAATCCAGTCGAGCATCAACGCGTATATATTACTTGGATTTTTATACACAAAAAATTTACTTATTCGTATAGGATTAGTTCTACTGTTTTTCTTCTGTTTTTATGACAAAAAACATTTTACTCATTCATTACAGTCGAATCCTGATTTTATGGAATTGGATAGTAACGTGTGGCGATCTATAAAAATCACGATTCTGTGTGTGCTTCACTGACTCGGCTTGTTATTTTAATCGAGACACTACTGTATGACAACTTTTAACTTCCTTCACTGCGCAATTTGTCGTCTTGAACAATCGAACTGCTGAAGTGTACGTGTTTTTTTATATACCAACAAAAATCTCCTTCCAGCAGTCATCCTCCATTCGTCGTTTTTATCATAATTCATTTATAGATATATATATATATATATTTATCGGTACAATGCAGTGAACCGGTGAATGTAGTTTTTTCTGTGATCGGGGACTATACATCGGTACCAAGACATGAAGTCGCGAGTTTCGTGTTTCCATTCTGGAGCGGGAATTACGCAGGTACTTATCCGCGTGCTATTACATACGTAGGCGTAGGTGTGAGCAAATCTCGATGTACACGGTATAGCGTCGTGTGGTTATAGTTAAAAGATTTGATAATATGTGTGTAGGTTTTGTACTATATACGTATATAAATAATAATATACACGTATGTACAGATACCCGTAATACACCCGCAACATCGAGGCTGAGACACTTTCGAGGTGTCGAATGTACAAACAAAACTTATCGCCATTGCGCTCCCTTTCTTTATATACCCAAACAAATATACTAATAAACAACGCTATACATCTACAGATATCACTCGATACAATACAATTCGTGGAGTACTCGTCACGTTTTCACGTTCTCACAATTTAAAACCGTATATGCCTTTCAATGACGAGAATTACTTTGCCACGTCATTGAGCTCGTATTCTTCGAGTATGAATGGTAGTTTTAACAATGAATTGGTGTGAAAGAAATCAGAATAAAATTAATGTTTTTCGTGTCTGCAGATTATAATCTTAAATTCGAATCAATTCCGTATAATCTATTCACCACTTTTTTTTTTTTTTATGAACGAATGAACAAAATATCAGCTATTAACGTTTTAAAATTTTGTATTATTAGCAGGTCAATCATTAGAGGTCTCATTTCCGCATCCGCAAATTTCTGTTCTAAAGATTATTTCAATTAAGAAGAACAATAATAAACGAATTACAGCGACGAAGATTCCCATGATATTCTATTTAAGAGATTAGTGATGCAGGCATCCGTTTTAATCAAGCTTATATACGTTACTCCCTCGCGTGTATCAGGCTCACAAAAGTTCAAATCAACGCGTGACCGTTTTCTTTTAAATTGATTCGTTCTTCGGCCCCTCTGTTTGTGCGTCTATCCTCAATAAGATGACTCTTGTATGCTGCGGGATCATCGTGCTATAACCAAAGGAATTGAGAATATGCGATCGCGTGTTCGTATAGTATGCTCACCTATACGTTTATTGCCCGATCGTTGGCTCAACCCAAGCAACTCGCCAGGGTAGTAGATCAATCACAAGATCGAAAGTTGTTTATGAGTAACACGATATCTTGTAATGATTCGTGTATTGAATGATTAATAACATCGGCGGATTATGGAAGCTTAAACGCTACAGTTTCTTGCATTTTTATCGAATAAAAAATTTTGATTTTTCCCAAGTTTTAAGGAAGAAGTCAATGAATTTCAAAAAAAGTGTATGCTCGAAATAATTGTTGTAATTCGATGATTCAACTTTTGAAAGTTGTGTACAGAATCGAAAAAAAAAATCTGCCGTTCAATGAATTAAAAATGACATTGTTAAGGTATAAATTCATGAAAGTTGACCTCTCTTCCGCCTTAGCGTGCATGTGGGTGAAATGCCGATGGGTTTAGTTGGAACGTTGGCTCAACTTTGGTGAGGAAAATACTGAGAAACAGTGGCCATATTAGTGTCACTCTATAACAATGATTTATGACCGTCTAATCTAGTGTTCGTACGCTGGTATCCGCCCACTCGATATTTTTTATATGTTTTCATAGCTGTTGTTATCAATCCGGAACTAAGATAATGCGGAATATCTTAATGCACGTGTCAAAATGCATTTTTTTTTCAAATTTTTCGTCAGAGTCTCTTCGCAACGTCTCGTTATCCTCGATCGATTAAAATCTATATTCTCAAGTTTCCATTAAACGGAGGCGTGTGTGCTGAAGCAACAGTAAGCCATGGGCCGAACCGCAGAGTTCGAGTTCCCAGGCAAGAATATCGGGGTGTCAGAGAGCAGAACGCGCAAAGAAGTCGATTCAACGAGAGCATAATATTGCGACTATTTACGTGTGAGCGTGAAACATTGTGCTGTGACGACAAGGCCCCATAGAGATCCCAACACTCGAGTTTAATGTTCGACTATACATTCAACATGTCCCACCCCGTAGGTCTTTTATCGCCTATGGCTGAGAAAGAAAGAGAGAAATAGAGAGAGTGAGAGAAGGACCGTTCGCTGGTCTGCAACCCACGCGGTTATCCGCTATGTTCTTGTAACACGCGCCCTGGTAAATATTTCACTCGCGTATTGCTTGACTCGTTATATTTCCCTTGCACAGCTCCCTTAATTCTCGCAACTCCCACCTGATACGCGTTAACCATATCACATACATGACATACACACACACACACGGTATAAATGAAACCGGAAACTTTATATTCCAAAGTTCATACATTGTTTCAACTGATTAAACATTATATCATTCATTAAAATGGCGGCTGGAATTGCTTCAACATGTAAAACCCGGTTTTCTACCACGTGAATTTGAAAATCCAATACGATTCTAGCTGCCAATATAAATTTATTATTTAGAATTCATCAAAGATGTATTCTCTTTGATAAGTCCTTAAGGATTTTATCTCGAATTAACTTTACAATGATACAAAGTTTCCATCAGTAACAGGAAATTGTTTTACCGATAAATGACTTTCACATCGCCTTAACGAGAGTGAACACAAGAATCATGAAATCAAATCACATTCTTTTTTTCTTCTTCATCAACCTCAATGAATTATTCTGTCGCTGATGGCACACGTCAGTTTATGCAAATGAAAAGGACCTCTTGAGAGAAGCGCGGAAGTGCTGACCTCGTGACAGGTAAACATCGGCAACGGAGATACAACGTATCCGACTCGCCAGGTCTCGGTGGTAGGTATTAAGAGTTATACACACACACACATAAATGGATATATAGAAAGAGAGAGAGAGCGAGAGAGAGAGAAGGAGAGAGAGGTAAAGAGAGAAAGAGAGAGATAGATGCGCACTCATCTGATCGTCGGTGGGTCGCGGCTATCTCAGTTGCACGCATGAAGGCGCACTCCGCATTGGAACACGACACTACCGTGTTACGTTAAGTTATGTCACAACTAGTTATGCTAGTCAACTTGGCTTTTTATTATATTTTATTTTGTACAAGTACTCCTCTCCAAGGTTTTTTCTTTCGATTGTGGCACTGCGGGGTATATACACGCAGATGGCGTTTGTCTTCATGGCGGTGAAATTTATAATCCTGATAATTTTAAACATATATGTAGTACATGTAGGGACCAAAGATACATCGGTAATAATTGACCCCAGAATGCGTTTATCGTCAAATAGAAAAAAGTTGGGCTCGAAGAATTTTACGATGAAAATACACAAACAGATTTTTTCAATTTATAATATATTTTTTTTTTAACTCGCGTCAAATACAACAGTTATATTCTCCTCGGGAGTTTACAGATCTTTTGTTATATTTTACATCCCCGTACGATCTTATGTAAGTCTTTCTTATCCGTTGCCTCCAATTAGTGACTGCCAATTAAAATCCTCGATGTCCTTACATCTGACGCGTATACGATCGGTGATTGCACATTTACAACGCATATAAACAGCGCTGGGTGTACTATAGCGTGGAGGATAGAAGAGTCAGTGTGGATAGAGCCTCTATTCTACTGTTAAAACGTCATCCGATGCCTTGGATCGATGTTTGATAAAACCTTGAACGTATCCGGTGACTACGGCAACATATGACTGCGGGTGTGAATGGCGATAAGATGCTATGTGTTTTTATCGCAAGGATTTTAGATTCGCGATCACAGTTATCTTTCGCCTATACATATAAAACAGTGAAAAATCGTTGCAGTAAAAACATTGAGATGATGTAGAAAATCACTGATATACTTGCAGGATATAAATATATTTTTATCTGTCATAAAAATCGGCAGATGTTGAAGAAGCAATTCAAGCCCGCATGCACACGATATCGTTTCAATCTCTCTCGGGCATTTGAGAAATCAAACGAAACAATTGCTGGCATCAAAGAAAAAGGATCTCGTGACTATTTCTCGTGATGTGTCGTCGCCTTATATATATTTATATATAAAGTTTCCCTTTGAGCTTTGGCCTCATGCTCGACTGCTGGTTGACTACAGGGTAGCTCGGGGATTTCTTGGTCCATTCACACGGAGATGAGCTATATATGTATACACGAAACCCCACATATTATATCCGGAATGATATCACGTATATATACATACATGACTATATATATACCTCGATTCCCTTCGACCCCAAGGGGATGACCCTCGTCTGCAATATAGCAACAAACAGCAGCCATAGCAATGGCACATATCATATCTATGCCATGAGTTTGTGAGTGTTCTTCGTGTGCCCGGGTATTGTACACTTTCGTATTGCACTCACGAATTGGGTCGTGTAAACTCGGGCTCTCGCGTTTGTATATTGTATACCCGAAGCTCTCGTAGTTCCTGACTATGTGCTCTCTAGTGAATCGTGCTTTAACCACAAAATATATATTGTATATGTATATGTATA
>JABMBV010051952.1:0-14008 GCA_018906735.1 Mesochorus sp. PSUC_FEM 10030011
AATATTTATGAATAATTTATATTTAAATGTTGATTCTTGTGATTGAAAGGATTGGTACAATATTACAAGTATTAATATTTATATTTTTATACTAATATAATGATGAACAATTTCAGCTTGCAGCGTATTATGCAAACACATATATTGCTGAAGGAAAAGAGAAGCAAGATTGTTGGATAGATCAGATATTAGAACTATTGCCATACAATGCACCAGAAACATTGGAGCTGTTGCTGCGAGTATTAACGTCAATTCCAAGCGAGGTAAGCTCCCGATGGCCCAAAACAAGAAATCCCACGTTTCTCGTAGTAATGTTGTGAATAAAAATTTGATTTCAAAAGTTCGATAGACGTCACGGTATACGGCCAACAAAATATCGTGAAAATTTGGTCAATTGTTGGAACAAAATGACGTGCTTACTTCAACAACTTTTGTGCAATAACGAGAGACCGTTTGAGGACAGCAACAAAGAATTCTTTTATATTTTGACTCTCGAGTGTACTCTGGCTTGGCTCAAACTGGGACAAATGCCTCTGGATTCAACGGGTAGAATTTATCCGCACTTTCTCATAGCTGCGGCAAACTACGCTCCCAGCAGGTGAGCCGTCAAATTTACATTTTTATTTTCAGTTTTTCTAGCATATAAAATGGTTTGGAACCTCAGGTTTATTAAAAAAAAGTTGTTGCAAATTGACTAGACAACAACATACTCTAAATTTAAAATTGTCTGATGTCACATGAACTTGTCATATTAAAAATTCAAAATTGCAAATTTTAATACTTTTAATGCTCTTATAAGAAATCACTGAAAATTGTTATTTTTATCAATGAATATATCAACTTTAACGTAACGAAACCTCCTAAAATTGTGCAAGCTATTAGTTATCATTATTCTCTTTGTCTAGTGCAAATATGAAAGAATTCTAACGATAGAAAGTTTTTGATACAACGTTCTTAAACCTAAATATTTATTCGCTAATATACGGTGCAATTTCAGATACTGCGACGATGATTTCGATAGCCGAGGCTGGGAGCTCGCCCAGGAATGTATTATAATGGTAGTGACCCACGGTGAGCTTCACAAGAGGCCCCAGTTGCTCTGGGAATGGTCGAGGGGTTTGGTTGCGTTGGCCCAACAGCAGTACAGTGGCGTCACATTCTGTAGAGTATTAACGGCCCTGGGTGAGGCTCGGAGCCGAGCATTTTTGATCGCGTTCACGAAAGACGAGGATCCCAATCATAGATGGACCGCTGCGACGCTAATAGAGCTTTTGCTCCAGTGTTCTGAGCTCAAAGGCCGTTATCCGGTCGACGAGACGCGCAGCTGTATACCGTTTGGCTTTTGGTACGTTTTGCAAGACGATCTCACTTCATTGGACCAGCCGTTCGAGAGTCAGGCATTGCTCGCCCTCAAACCAATATACGCCAGACTCGCCGTGGCGCTGTTACGAAAATCAACTCTGCCATCGACTCCGGAGGAAGCTGGCAACGCCCAAGAGCGTGAACTTCTGCGGTGCTATCGACAGGACGCCGCTGACACGCTGGTTCACTGTTACAACGTGCTTGGAAAAGATCTTTTGATTCTGTTGGGACAACGCCTAAGCCAATTGGAAACGTCGCCTCAAAAATGGACCGACGTCGAGTCGACCCTGCACGCTTTCAACGCTCTCGCCGAGAGCATTGACATTCAAGAAGATCAATATGTTCCAGCGCTCATGGACCTCATCATATCGCATATTCCATACGGTCACTATCCGCCCGAGGTAAAATCATTAAGTCTTAAGAATTTTTTTTGCTGAATTTAGCTTTTTGGAGATCTAGACGTTTGATGCGAATTTTTCTTTTGCTCATAGGTATTGGCATGCGCGTGTTCGACGGTCGACGCCTACGCCGAATGGATCGGTGCACATCCGCACCCGTGGCTCGAACGCGCTCTCCAACTGGTCGATCACGGCTTGAAATTCAATTCCGTAACGTCGGTCCCAGCTAGTATGGCACTAAAAGACATTGCCAGAGAGTGCGGTTCGCACCTCGCGCCCCTGGCGCCGACAATTTTGGCAACGATCGAGAGTACATTGGCCAACATATCGCCGGGTAGCGGTGAGAGTTTACGCCTCATGTACGCCGCTGGAAAATTGCTCAACACGTTACCAACGATGGAGGACCAAGTATGCCACTTGGAAGCGACTCTCGGTCTTTGCATTTCGAGGCTCCGTGAATTACTGCAACATCCGATCGATTCAGCGAGACTGGCCGTTGCCAATCAGCTCAAAACAATTACCATGTTCCTGACGACGATTCAAGGAAACATTAGTAAAACCGTATTCAGTGCGCTCATACCAATTTTCTTGCAAATCGTCGGTAACGATCAGTGGAATCGCGACGATGTTACGCTCGAGGCAATGCACAATTGCGCACAGAAGTCACTTCCGTCGCTGAAAAATCCGGAAACCGAGGCGCGTCCGCTACTCACGATATTATCAACCTCGTACAAAATTCATCCACATCCAGCTGCGCTACTGCTACTACGACAATTGATTCTTCTGTTCGGCAGAGATCCGGACAATACCGCCGGTCCGGTCTTCGCCGAACTTAGTGCTCACACCCTCGGCGGTGTGGCCGCTTGCCGATCGGTCAACGGTAATCTATCGGATCTTTCCGAACTTTTAGAAGCTTATATGCAACTTCTCGCACAAATTTGTAAAAAAAATGCGAGGATGCTACTCAAGGTGCCGGATCAAATTCCGGAAATGCTACGATGTGGTAAGTTACGATCAATGTAAAAAAAAAAGGAGAGAAAAATTATTTATACAAATTTGTTGATGTACGAGATAACCGTTGTATCTGTCGAACAGGAATCAGGTGTTTAATTCTCCCGGAAACGGGCACCGCCAGAGCCGCCGGAAGCTTTCTCTCTCACGCAATCATGCAAAGCCCACATTTACAAACGTTCATACAACCAATTGGCCAAGAAATCATTTGTGTTATTCTCCTATGTGTTGGTAAGATTTTTCATATAAAATATCGGCACAGATCGAATCCTCCTTTTTTTTTAATAATCTCAATAATTCAATGCGCCGTTAAAATGCTTGTCCCTTTTTATTCTCAACAGGTGGAAACGTGCCTCGTATAAATTTAGATCCACACGCGGAAGTTTTACTAGCATTGAACAAAACTTGTTTAGAATGGACGGGCCAATGGCTGAGGTTAGCTCTAGCCGACCCGTCAGGTCCAATCGCTACGGAAGCGCAGAAACAAACTTTTTTACGAAAAGTATTGAAAGAACAAACGAACAAGCGGCAATTGTGCGATACCCTCAAGGATTTTAGCCTTCAGTGTCAACGACCGACCGTAGGATTGTGAAAATGTATACATATAGATTATAGATATATTTAATTAAGTAAAATTGTGTGGCAAATTATTTTAAGGTATGTCACGATTACGACGAGAAGGATTAGAAACAAAACAAAATTGATACGACGTTGACACAATTTTTACCGTGTACCGTATGATTCGATTACCTTGAAATGTAGCAATCTTGTACTTTGTGATTATTTATTCGTGCCCGAGAAAATGTATTTTGCTAATCTACACAATAGGAGATATTGCCGTACGTATTCGAGGCTAATCAGTTATTTATATATATATAATCATATATATGTATATGATTCAGGCGTAGTCGATCTGATAAGGGACGCAGAGGCATATACGTGAGCATATAAAAGATCGTAAAGCACTTGTGCTTCACGGCCACTCGTCCACGAAAATCATTTATACGCGGATCTAACGACGATGAAAGATCGCGAAGCAATAGTCCAGTGAAATTAAACTTTCCTTTTTCCAAGATATTTTCATGTGTTTATTACTTTTTATTTTATTTATAAGTTTTTACTGTATTTCAGTTAATTACAGGCCAGACTTTCTTAAAGTGAGTCTCACCTAACAAATGATTTGAATCTCCGCATTGTTGCTTTCAATATTTAAAATAAAGTTCTGAAAACATTTTTTTGGCTCTTTTCGCCACTTAATTCGAGTGAGAAAAAAAATAGAGTAAAAAAAGAAAACTAATGAAGAATACAAGAGCTACAAATGTAAAAAAAAAAAGAAGAAAAAATGCATTCACAACCCACACGTATAATCAATTAAAATACTATTTCACATGTGTATGCTATGATGCTTGATTCAATTTTACAACCTGTACAGAAATGATCGCGTATCTCGTACAGTCACGATAAAATTACCATAAATTCTCTCGGTTCTCTTCAGTTTGCGAGAGCAATTATTCGTGTAAATGGTTTATTTTTCGTTTGTTTGTATATGGTCTCAATGAAAGTCTTATAATTCATTAGAAGGAAACTTGTCAAAAACGATTATTCTCTGAATTCTTACTTCGAAAAAAAAAAATATATATGACAAATGTGTCGTTCAGCCACGATTGTTAAACACAATCTGCGTTCACCCGTACATTCATTGACGGTTATTTTTTGTTTGTTTGTGATGTTTACGTGAACAATAATTTTTCTGTTACGTATTATACACGTATCTCACGATTCCTAATGTTCTCGAACAATATAGTACACGTGTTTGTTTATTGTGGCCCACTGCCGTTGGCCGGTGGTGTCGAATTAAAATTGGCAGCGATACGTGACCTCCGGGGTTTCGGAGCTCGCTGTACTTTTTGTGGCGTTTGAGGAGACTTCTTCGGGTCCAAATCCTTTTTCTCGTTCACACCAACTTTGTCTTCTTTCGACATCTTTGTATCGTTAAAAAAATGCATAAATCAATATGAGATTCGAATTTTTAGAATTAGAATGTTTTTTTTTCTCCTCGACAATACGTACCTTCGGTTGATCATCCTTAGGCTTTTGCTGAGACCCCTGAGGCGGATTAGTCTCCTTTGCGGCCTGATTCTGATGTCTCGGTGCTTGCTTCGGCTTTGGATTCCTCGTTTTTTTCTGCGCCTGCAGAGGCACGAAAGACGTATTCTTTTTGTTCTTGTTATCCGGTTTATTGACAACATTTTGAACACTCTCCGAAGTATTTTGTTGTTGTTGTTGATGATGATGCTGTTGATGATGATGCTGCTGTTGATGCGGCTGTTGATGCGGCTGCTGATGCTGTTGCTGCTGCATCATGTGCGTCGAATTTTGCGGCGGTTTGGGCTGTTGATTGACATTGGGATGTGGAGGAGGAGCCTGTGGAGGAAACGCCGGCGCCCGAGGTGGCATCCGCGGGGCATTCCATTGAGGCATGTGCATCTGAGGTGGATTGTGCATGTTTGGGAAAATTTGTGGCGACCGAGGTGAGAGCATGGGCGGTGGTCTGATATTGTGAGGTTGAGGTGGTCCTTCGTTTTGTAAAGAATTTAACCACATTGCCGGTGGAGCACCGAGTATATTCAGTCCCGGTTTTGGCATAGTATCCAAATGTAGTTCCTACAATTAAAGATGAATTTCCATGAATCATTAATATTTTCTTCATTTACATTATCACATATTTGAATATTTTTTTTTTGTATGAATTTGAAAATATTCGTATGAAATATAAATAATTAATTTAATTTAATTCAAGTAATTGAATTAATGAAAACATTGAAATTAAGGATGTATATAAAATATATCAACTTATCAAACTTTTCATGAATTTGAAATATATGATAAAGTTCATGAATCGATTGAAAAAAAGAAAAAGTCAAGAAGCCGATCATTTAATAAAGATATTCAAGAATTAGAGTCCCTTTTAATTGAATGATAAAAAATATGTGTCACAATCAACATACAAAAAAAATATTTTTTAGAAACTTCACATATATTTGTCAATTTTTCTCAACTTTTAACTTGTCAGTATTTTATAAACGAAAAATTGTTCGATTGACTCCTAAAGCTAAATGTACTCGCCAACGAATGTCGAATTCTATCTTAATTTTATTTTTAATCGTAAATTATTAAAAATAAGATAATTTGGTAATTTAAATTATTAAAATGGCAACAAAATTATATGGAAACGAAACTTTCATATAAAAATTAATTTTTAAAAACAAATAGATGCGGAATTAACTTTATATACATCTTTAAATAAAAACAATTAAAATGAATAAATTAATGAATGAAAATGAAATCTCGAGCCTTGTTAAATACGAACCTTACAAACGACTTTGGCAGCACTCTCGGCAGCTTGTCCATGACTTACGCAAAATTCACCACAGTAAGTTCTCATGTCCGGCAATACAATTTGTGCGCAAACCATTTTATGTTGATTGTTTATATAATTGTACCTCGGCATACCGAGTCCGGTTAATTGTGAGTGAGTGAGTAACATAGCACAGTACGAAACGTTTTCTTTGCGGCTGGCTTGTCTCGCGTGATCGAACATTTGTTGAACGAGAGGAGGAGCGCTTGATGTGTTATTCGATACGGAGGCAATTACGGGTTTTACGACCGACGGCATTGTCGTTGATTTCGACGATGAGCTAGTATTCTCGTCTGTTATCTTGAGCATAGCTTTCAAAAATGCACTCTCGTCTTGCAACGAGTCACCGGTCGACGGCATCGAGACTTGTTTTAACGGCTGTTGCTGCGACATCCCCGGTGGCAACATTGGCTTTTGTGCAAATATTCCAGACGCGAGTGGCGGTTTGTGCAATTCGTTCCACAACATTTGAAATTCTGACGTTTGATCGACTCGCGTTGGCATCTGCGGTTGTTGTTGCTGTTGTTGTTGCTGTTGCTGTTGCTGTTGCTGTTGCTGTTGTTGTTGCTGCTGTTGCTGTATATTGGGCATTGTATTTTTCGTATCGATCGTATCAGTCGAACTTTTCGGTGGCTGTACTTTAGTCGGATTTTGTTGATTTTGTTTCGTCTTTTTATTTTCATAACTCTGCGTGCCCCGATTTTGTCCCTCGTTTTTCTTCATAACGCGTACTTGTTGCTGTTGCTGTTGTTCCACATTTGGATGTTTGTTGTTTTGATTGGAATTGGGGAAAGGAATAGACCGTGAATTGTAATTCGGGGTCGGAGTGAACTGGGCAGTTCCCTGCTTCTTGGAACTGTCTTTCCTCCAAGATTTCGGTGGATTTTTCGGGGGGTTGTTCGCGGACGTTTGACTAGGGATACCCGATGTTATAGCCGCAATATCCTGCTCGGCTCTGACGCCGTAACTGATGTTTATGAATTCGGCTTCGTGAAGCTTGTACATTTTACAAGCCGCGCCTCCGCTGAATGAGACACCACCGACGAATTCTTTGTCGAAGAGCACGTCGTATACGTTCTCTGTGACATCACTTCCGGTGTTTTGTATGCCAACGATGGTCCCCTTGTAGCCGAGAGGCACGGTCGAACTCTCCTTCACGCTGATTATACGATCGAACAGCTTGTGCTGAGCCTTTGGATCTGGGGCGAGATTGCCCGAATGCAAACCGGGCTTGAACAACAAATGAGGCTTGACCTGCATCAGCACGGTTTTTCCCGAATCCGTGTTGGTGCTCGACGAGTCTACGATAATTTCCGTTTCTTTGGCTAATACCGCAATGGTGTCGCTATCGAGTCCAAGGAAATTACAACTTCTTGTGTCGACGCTTGCGAACGGTTGCTCCTTCAGCCAAGTGACAACTTCGCTCAGTTTCTCCGGTCCATTTTCGAAAAGATCGTCCTCCGTGTAAATATCATTGGATACTCTCTTCGCCAAACGCTCAAATAGCACTGGATACTGTTTCATGTAACTGCGTATCAAACCAATCGATTTTGTACTGAACAACCATTGGCCAAATGACTTCTTTGTGTAGCCCGGCAGCTCCTCGTTGCGTTTTGTGAATTTCAAATTGAGACCCACATTCTGTTTGCCACCGTCGTTTCCCTCGCCAGAACCCTGAGACACGTAAATCGAGCCTGTTATACGGCTGAGAAAATGATTGCTCAGCCCCAAACGCTGAGCAGCTATGCTCGTCGACATCCACTGGGCCTCGATGTCGTTGAACTGCTTTTTTACCGACTCGAAATTCGGCTCGGTCGTTATTCTCATCGCTACTTTTACGCGGCCAGTCTTCAAGTTCACGCCCGGGTCAATCACCTCCCCCATGGCTCCGTAGTGCGGATGCCCGAGCATAAAAGCCACGCTCTTTACCGTATAAACGTCTGCGATGTTCTTGTCGAGGACGTAACCGGGATCGTGAACCGATATATCTGTTACTATCGCCTGATGCGCGTAACATGCTGGATGCTTCGCCCAGGTTTTTTCCAGAGACATTCTTCCCTGTGCTGTCAGTATATACTGCCTACCAATCATCGGCAGAGCGTATACGAGCACATTGATGGATCCCACCTCTATGCCAAAACGACCCTTGTACCTGCGGAAGGGAAATAAATAAAAAATTGGTTTGAACAATATTAGCCCAAATGTTGCACTTTCGTAGAGCCTTATAAAATTATTTAAAATGCCATAGCAAATGAACTATAAAAAAGCAACGTAATAGAAAACGCCAAAGAATTATTATTGAATCAATGGATCAAATTCACGCAAATTTTCCATAAATTATCTTGAAAAAATTGTATTTTATGATTTTTTTAGACAAAATCAATCAAGTTTCTTACGTAAATATAAAATTTTCTCACTTCACTGGAAACATACCCTTCGCTAACAGAATTACACTGCATGGACCACTGCGGAAACCCAGAGTTCGAATCGTCGATTCGAACGTTCTCGGGACTATAAGACTGTTGAGGATTGATCAGAAAAATTTTACGATCACTGGTAGATACTCCGATCACGTAAGCCTCTCGCATGTGTGGCCATCCTACCCATACACTTTTGCCGAGCATTTGCCCAGCTACGTCATGAAGATTGGGTACTTCCCTTGGGGTTATAGAAACAATCATATTCTCGCGTCTTGATGCCTGCTCAAAAACTTTGACCTGTAAAATTAATTTCAAGGATTATTAGTTGAATATACCAGTTCAATTATTGATTCAATTGAATTGGACAAGACCTGTCGGATCAGCTAATAAATAAAAAAGAATTAATCGTTACCTTGGCTTTCTCCAGGGCTGTGGTATGCTTAATATGTTGGAACGTTGGAAAACCAGCAAAATATACGCTGAGTTTAACACCGTTACATAATCCCTTGACCAACTTGTCCATTGGCACATCAATTTCATCTCGATTCATCAACATTATTTTGGCGTGGCTCCGTACGCTCGGGAAATACTCCGGCGCTTCGTATATACCGAGATCTTCATCGGTATACGTGATAATGCTCATGGGCCCGTGTTTGTTACGTTTTTTTTCTTCTTCCGTAAGCTTTTCATTGTAGGGCTCCATCGCATCAACCAAGTTTTTCTCGTCAATAAACGGAATGAGCACAACGGCCTCCCATTCTTGTTTCTTTTGATTGAGATCCGTCTTGAAATCTTCCGGATAATAATCGATTATCGGCGACTTTTCGTCAGTCAATAAATTCTGATAAGCTTTGGGTAACAAGGCTCTACTGGCCGCGGGTAACACGGCCAATAATTGTTGAAAAGGCAAAAACGGTTTTGCCAATTCAAACTCAATCTTGAAGTCCTTGAAATCTTTTATGTCGGAAATGTATGGAGAATAATGATGGGGGTAATACCAGGACCAACTGCAGCATCCATTGTAATAATAATTCAAGTTCCATTGTATAGCCGTTACGTAAGCTTCCGCTTGAGATCGTAAGACTTCACTGAAATGATTTATTTTTGTGTAAAAAAAGAGTTTTTTTTTGCTAATGGACTTGTTATAAGTATTGAAAAAGAAAAATAACTACGTACGCATCGACATTTTCATATTCGAGCTTATTCATGTAATAATCTCGCTTGTGTTGCAAAAATTCTATGTTGTACATCTCCGTGTCAGAATCCACGTCGAGAGGATCTTCCTCGTCGGAATGTCCAATCAACTACAAGAATATTTCGTTAAGATTCCGTGATTAAATGTCTCAACGAGATTATTCGGATTGACAAATTTACCATGTCGTCCGTTGACTGTATGAGAGCACTGAGTTCTTTGTTGGTCGATTTCTTCGGTGAAGCCAAATATTCCGGGGAATCTTTGGACTTTCTGTAGCTCGTTCTATCAGTTTCATTCGGTCGCCTGCCTGTTTTGGCCTCGAAATATTTCAAGTCAGCAAAATGCTCAGCAAATTGTTCCGTATCGAATTGCGACATCCTTTCCATAAATTTTTCGAATCTTTCCAAGTTCAACGAACCGGCCTCGTTTATATACCCTAAAAACAAAAATACAATGGTGTCAAATACCGCCAATAAATTCTCACTGGATTTCAAAGCAAATACACGAGAGTGTGGCGTACCGTCCAACGTTGGTAAAACTTCCATATACGAATGATACAACAATGGAAGTGCTCCATTCTCAATGTGGAGATTTGGCAAATTCGGTATAAAATCATTACCAACGAGGAACCCCATTAATATCCAATCGTCGATTATCTTTTCAATCTCAAATGGAAAAGACAATTTGTCCTTGACTCGTGAAAACTCATGTTCCAGGTACTCTCGCAACAGAGACGTGTGCAAGAGATTAAATTTCGTTTTTTCAGGAATCGAACTCTTCTTCTGACTCTTCCCGTACTTGACTTCTTCTCTCAATACTGCGAAGTGAGGCTCGTGAGTGCATAGACCCAAGATTATGAGATCCGCGTCTAGGCCGTACAGGCAGTGTCTAGTGTTCGGATCGTGATCTGGTTGGGATTTCATGTATCTTATGTAATCCATTATCTTGTGTTCTCCCTCACCAGGCACCTTGAAAAAATACACAAGTGTTCATCATAATTTTATATTTTATTCAAATATAAAATCAAATGAAACTCATGTATAAATGTTTCATAAACGATGTCGAGTCAAAGAACTCGGAATTAGTTGCTGAAATAGCAGGGTAAAGAAACCAATGAATTAACGAATGAACAACCCATCGTATTAAAAAAAAATTGTTTTTGAACGATATGCTGCAATGTATGCACAACTGGGCCTGGACATATTCAACGCATGAAAAAAATGTGGAGGTCATCAAAATAAAAAACATTAATTCACCATCTAAAAATCGAGTTAATTCTTGTTAAAAATCACAATTTTTCGAAATCTCAGAATTAGAATTTTAAACAGCAAATATCTTGATTACTCAACGATACAATACGATATTCAAGAATATTAACTAAAATTATCAAAATATTATCAATAAAAAATTAAATCTGACGATTTAACCTTTACTTTGATATGAAAAAAAAAACATTTGATTGTAACCATACCAAAAGAACATTTTAAATAATTCTTTTTATTTTTTTAAATATTCTTAGATTTTTCCATTCTAGTCAGTTTGCCCTGATTCAATGATGAAAAAAATTGTGAAAAAATCTTGTCTTACTATGGCTGACTAAAAATCAAAGGAACATGGCTGTGATTCGAAGGGAAATAACGTACCTCAGGTCCGCTGAGTATAACTTTGCACTTTTGCCAAAGTTTGTTCGTCGATATTTTCCAAGTTACAAAATACTTCAGCTGCTCAGTCAGTCTAGACATGAAAAGTGTACCGGGCGTGATGCAATTTGAGTCAAATCTGGCTTCTTTTGGTATCTCCTCGCCGCGAGCTCTGGCTCTAGCCTCGACGGCTTCCGCCTCTTTGGCCGCTCTGAATCTGCGCCCTCTCTGTTGATTAATTTTTGCCCTTGGCGCTACACCGTCGACCGCCATGAAAAATAGCTTCTGAGGCTTGATAGTATTGAACAATATCTCTATGTATTGAAATATATTTTTTAAAATATCTTCCTCAGTTATACGAAAATGCGCGTCCGCATCGTTGGGATGCGAACAACAGTGTATAATGCCATTCATGTCTAAATATAGATTATCAAATTCGGGAATCTGAAAATTAACAAAAAAAAAAAATACAATTATTAAGAGGCAGTTTCATGGCTTTTTTTTTCATTGTTAGGACAGACTCCATTTTAGATTACAAAATTTAAACGAAATGTTTTTTTTTTCGGATTTTAAAAATCACGTGACCTTGAAACGACATCGTAAATATTGAGGCCATATTGTTTTTTTTTGTACGATCTGTCTTTGCGAATCTTTGCATGAAATATATTGAAAATAAATGTCATATGAGAAATTAACGATATTGGCACACGGACAAAAATTTTTCCGTATTTTTTTTAATTATCATAAAAATAAAAAAATAAAACAAAATAATATCATCAGCATAGTATTTTCAATATCAGTAAGATGGGGAGGCTAAAAAAAAAACAATATTTTCGATATACTAAAAGACGTGTAAACAGATGTGGTTTCTCTCGTATGACCTTACCTGATATTCGTTTAATAATTCGAGCAGACATGGATACCTTTCGCAGATATATCTGCAAAACTTTGGTACTCCCATTTTGATCGCGACTCTCAACAATTTATGAAAAAAAAAATATATATGTATATAGACGTATGTGTATATAGTAAGCGCTATTATACAGTCTTGATGACACCGATAACGATCGGAACGTTCGTTTTTTATTATTTTTCTTTACGATAAAATTGTGTTATCAAAATTAAAAACTTGATGCATCGCTGCCGCGCTACTTATAATCACAGGATCTCCAAACCAAGTTGATATATTATAATAATATCGCTCGTATAAAAAAAATTCAGTGAGCATCGGGAATCACTGGAAAAATTAGTATACAGCGCGACTATAGAGCGCGACGAGAATGCCGGATTATGCGCATCTCTTTTGGGATCTTTATACGACAGCCGGTAAGTCTACAGCGCCCCTAGCGGCCTCACTCGATATTACAACTTGATTCAATTGAAAACGAACCTTTATTCGATCATTCAAATTTTCTTTGACAATTATTAAAAAATCGAGAGATAATTATGCTTTTCTCTACTCTAGCCAATATTCTCGATAAACAATGTATGCATCAATGCTTTTTTACACAGACAATCGTGATTAAATTACGAATTATTATTCGGACAAAATGAGACGCACTATGCACGAATATCAAATTTTCGAACAGAAATTACGTCACATCCTTTATCATTAAGTTTTCTATTTTACCAACAGAGAATACTTGGATAAAAAGATCAGCAACGTTGGCTTCATTCCGCACTTTTTTTTTGGTGTTCAAGCGCCAAACGACTTCCGGAAGAGAGATCGAAGATTGGCGCCAAAACGTTTACGTTTAATGCTATATACACACAAAAGAGCCTGCATGTGACGCTTATATTGCGTTGTTTGACTCAACGTTTTGCCGTTTGCGACGAAAAAGTCGAGTAAACACGCGTCAGGTACGAACGTGTTCAGAACCGGCGTCACGTTCTCGTAGACAAAAAACTGTCATTTTGACGTTTGTCGGAATATTATTTTTCGATTATTGCAAAATCAACGGTTAATAATGATGACCGAATTGTCAGAAGGCGCGTTGGACGTAAGTTATCTTTGTTATATTTCTTAACCGCAATGCCGAATTTTCTCATCTTTTTTTTTTCGTATTATACTCAGGCTATCATGGCTGGGCAAACCATCGAGGGTCCAATCTTTCAAATTTTGGTAAGACGCAAATAATTACTTGCAAAATAAAATACAATTTTTCATTATTTTTCGATTCCTGTTGTTTCGTTTCTTTTTTTTTTTTTTACGATTTTGATACTTTTTTCGTAGGGACATAAAAAATTGTCCAGTTCCTCCAATGGTGAGCGATACCGACTATTGCTGTCCGATGGACGGAGAATCAATTCTTTCACAATGCTCGCCACCCAGCTGAATCACATGATCGACACGGAACTTACTGAATTTACAGTTTGTAAAATCAATCGTTACGCTATGAGCAATGTCAACAACGCTGGAAAACCAAAGTAAGTCCTGGAAATTTTTTGGAATAATACTCAAAGGATAGTCCATGTGAAATCGACTTTCCTTCGACATAGCATTTTAATCGTCATTTTTTTTATTGTTCCTTTAAATAATATTTACAGAAAAATCCATGTGGAAT
>JABMBV010052063.1:0-14005 GCA_018906735.1 Mesochorus sp. PSUC_FEM 10030011
CTTGATATAATTTTTTAAATTATTAGATAAATTTTAAATTCATTAAAGACTAATCACCATGGTTTTTTTATACCATTGACTCAATGTCACATTTTTCTCGAATTCCCGGCTCATATCGACCGTTGTATACTTATGCCTTGTATTATCACTGGTCGGTAACTAGGCACTCTGCGTAGAAACCGTAGTTACCAATTTCAAGTATCAAACAGTATACATTCAGGACCATAATTAACACCGTGGTTAAGTTCCCCACCAGCTTGCCTCAAGCAATGGAATTTAAATTTTCCCAGTAATGTGGGAACTTAACCACGAAGTTAGCCATGGTTAGCTAAGCCAAAAATTGGCCTCTAAAAATCAATCAGAAAATAAAAAAGATATCAATGAAATTGCAACTAATTCTCATTGCGTTAAGGCCTATATCCACTATCCGAGTTTTTCATCCAAGTTCTAGTACCAAAGCAAAATGTCGTAAAAAATGCAATATTCTAGCAACATTTTGCATTGGAACTAGAATTTTGGTAGTTTTTGGTAGTTAGAATTTGGTGTTTGCATAAGGGCGACCAAAAAACAATGTCGAAAATAATGCCCGTATGTAGAAGGGTAAAATCCGAGTACCTTACAGAAACAACAGATATCCGTAAATCCCAAAACAACATCCAGCTATTGCAGTTTAAATTTCGAATTTCGCGCGAAAATTTGAACGACAAAATTTGGCGCGAAATTGTACTTTCACGCTATCTACAGGCGGTACGTTGAAACCGCGTGTGTGACGTCATATGTACACATAGGCAAAATTCCATTTACGTTCGCGAGGTTGTTGGTTTTTTTTTTCTACAAAAACATGTATCGTGTCAATAACAACCAGTAAAGTGTGAATTTATAAAATAAATTTCCATTAAAAAATCCGTTTGAAGAAAAGGAGTGGAGAAGCAACTTTTAGTAGCTATAGAAAAAGAAAAGATACAAGTACGGTGAGTGTCAGTGTTTTTTTTTTTAAAAACTTGTTCGACGACTCCGAGTTATCGTCACTAAATTCCATCCTCAAGAGAATAGAAAAAAAAAAGAAAATATTCTTTCGAATAAAAAATGCATAACCTTCGAGTATTATCCGACCAATCGACGGAGCAAAAGTTCGTGAAAAAAATATGACGGAAATAAAGAAAAATTCGGAAGCCATGGCACGTTTGAGAGGCCGCACGTCGTTGACGATAATTCTAACGATCGTGTTGACGCTTCTAGTGATAACGTATCATTTGTTGAGTAGCGAGGTAGACGATTCGTCGCATAGGGCGAATTACCGTACGAGGTCGCGTCAAGATTCGTACGTGTTGTCGGATCGTACGGAGGATCCATTGGACGTAGCCAAGAGGCGACAGCACGAGGCTCGTATATTTGAAAAATTGAAGTATAACAAAGCGAACGATAAGAATGTCATTGATAAGAATGAAAAAAGGTTGGACGACAAGGAGGCTCTGTTTAAGGGTCACAAGATCGTGCATTTGGATCTTAAGGGTGCACCGCCGGTGATGAGTTATTACGCGGGGCTGTTGAGCCTGGTGAGAAAATTGGGCGCGACGGGAATCCTCGTCGAGTACGAGGACATGTTTCCGTTCGTCGGGGGAATCGCTAATATCAGCGCGACGAATTGTTACACCAGAGAAAACATCAAGGAGATATTGCGTTTGGCGCGCGACAACGATCTCATGATCATACCGTTGATTCAAACCTTCGGTCACTTGGAGTTTGTCCTGAAGCTCGATAGTTACAAGGATTACAGGGAACGCTTCAAGTATCCCCAGGCGATATGTCCGACGTACGAGAAAACCTCGACGCTCATTTACGAGATGATAGATCAGGTGGCGACGGCGCATCCTGACTCGCCGTACTTGCACATCGGTGCTGACGAGGTTTATCATCTAGGCGAGTGCGCCAGGTGCCAAGAGACCATGAGTAAAAATCAATGGACCAAGCGCCAGCTCTTCCTCGATCATGTTAGCAAGGTCGCGCGTTACGTTAAGGGTAAATATCCTCAGCTGGGTATTCTCATGTGGGACGATGAGTTTCGCGATATAACACCGCGCGAGATCATCGACAGTGGCTTGAACAAACTCGTGGAGCCTGTCGTTTGGAAATACACGACCGATCCGGGCGCCTCGCTGACCGATCAACTCTGGGAAAATTACGCTGACGTCTGGCCCTCCGTCTGGGTCGCGACCGCCTTCAAGGGCGCCACAGAACCCGATCGCTACTACACCGATATCGCCTACCACATGGAAAACCATCAGCGATGGCTCGAAATCATCAATCGCTACTCCGGACGCATTCGCTTCAAGGGCGCCATCCTCACCGGCTGGCAACGCTACGATCACTTCAGCGTTCTCTGTGAACTTCTCGCAACCGCTATTCCCTCCCTCGCCCTCAATCTCGCCGTACTCGGCAGCTCCAACCTCGACAACTTTCCCAATGTCGATCTTCCCATCCACGTTTCCACTGCCCTCGAGTGCGAAGGCACCCTCTCACTCAACATACCCGAACCCCAATACGGCTGGACACAATGCAATTACAACGGTGCCAAAGTCTACGCCGCCGCTCTCAGACTCCACACCCTCCAGCAGGAACTCGCCAGGATGGAACAGGACAATACCTTCAAGGGATGGCTCAAACCCTACAACGTCAAACACGCTTTCTCCAGCCCCAGCCACGTCGAAAATGCCGTCGTCGAACTCGACCGATACAAAATGGAAATTGTCTACATCGAGAAAGAAATGCGACAGGCTATGGACGGCATCTATGACGAATACACCATTGATGAATGGCTCGAAACTTTTGTCACTCCGCTCAATGACAAAGTCACCAAATTGTGGGATGCCAAGGAGAGAATTTTGGAAAAGTACGAATGGCCCAGAAGACCCATCGCTAAAAATGAACTGTAAACGATCACGATGATGATAATGATGATGATGATGATGATACGTCGTCAAAGTGCTTCCTCGTTATCGTCATTATTACTTGCCGTTAGTTGTACTTCCGGTATACCTGAGGCTTGCTCATACTATTGCGCTCATTTTTTTCCGACTATTCCGAAAACATTTATTTCATTTTTTTTTCTTCAGTATATGAAGTCTGGGACAATTAGTGCTCGTTGTTTTGTTTTTTTTTACGAATTTATATAAAAATTTAAAAGGAGAATTTATCCATTCGTTAGACGTTATAAATTATATTTTTTTTTTTGGTAAATATTGAGAAAAGAAAACGTTGGTTGGAAATGAAAATGTTTTTGATATTTGATATTTAAAATATCATATATTTCATAGATTATGTGGCCATTATTTGGACTGAGATGCAGTATATGTACTTGATAAATTTATAAAATTTATCATTGAAATCGATTGCATATTCTTAATGACATATTTGCATTAAATAAACATTTTTTAATGCAGCTTCATTTTGTCTGATTCAACAAATTATTTATCAATAATTCCTTCTATAATTCAGATTGATCCTGATTACCCACAAACTTGCATTGTCTGAATACGCTATACATTGAGAAAGGGCGATGATAGAGGGGGCTTTGGAGAAGCTAACGCACATTTACCCCTCGCATCGCATTTTACTACGAGAGTACCGCGAACGTCATTAAACTACAAGGAACCCATTAACAGATTAATGATTTCGTAATGGCCATTATCTCCTGTTACGATTAGCGAAGCGGTTTGCCAGAGCACAAAGTTCCATGCATATGCTCAAAAGATTCTCGCCTGTGTCCCACAGCCCTTTCATCCCTTCCTTCTGCTCCCCTTTCCTCTCCTATACACCACCACGGAAAGAATACGTTAATTAAGGGGCGTTGTCAAGTATGTATACGATTTCGATCGGACACAACTATTATATATATGACAAAACAGCGTTGCACACCGTGCATCGGAGAGAGTCACGTGCGGGACCAATAAATTAGATCCATAGTCGGCCTCGAGAGTACGACAAAGTGGCACAGAGTTAGTCGCACCCTGCGGTTGTTGAACGAAATAGATATGGTGTATGTGTATACAGAGCGGACACGAGAGATAATTCCTAATCCGCGTGACTCGTTTCCCCGAGGGAGCAGGATGAGGAAGGGGAAAAAGTGGAAGGGGGAGGGTAGAAAGATAACGAACGAGAGAACGAGACCATTCGAACGTTAGATTCAAATCAGATATTGGGGAAACTGTACGACTGGTTATGGGTTTTATATAGATCGACACTCTTAGCGAACAAAAGGAGCGAACCGTCATAATTTAGCACATAGAATTATGTGGCTTACGCCCTTTTCACTTTTTTCTAACGCGTTGCTATAACTTATGTAGGGTTTGAAGCGCGTGGAGCAGAGACAGAAAATTCGGATGCTGCGAGGCTCACTATGTACACCACGCGGTGATTTAAAAACCCCTCTATGACCATCTCCTCGATATCTTCACGCGCTCGACTCCCATTTTGGTCGTTTACCGTAATATCCCGAGAGATAGCCACCCAGGAAAACTACCACGGGGTTACACACATCATCAGGCCACCATCTCTGAGCGTGCGAATGAGCTCACGATTCTAACATCGGGCTTTCAGAATGTGAATTCCGGAAATTCGGGAGGTTCGCGATGACTACACAAATCGTGAAACACAGACACACATCTTGGTTTAATACGATAAAAGGGAAAGAGAGAGAGAGAGAGAGGGAGAGAGATACGGAAAGCTGGAAGAAAATGCGAAATAGAGAGAAGCTCCAGAGAGGGTAGAAAATGAGAGAACCAGAAAGAGCACACAATGTGCCAACGTGCAATTGCTCCTGGTGCCGGTAAAATGAAATTCCAGCCAGGAGAACACTTTATCTATGTATCTATATACACACAGTTATAGATATATATTAAAATTCCATAGACTTACTAAATACGACGGCACAAGTCCTTTTACTGCATCTGTATATGGATATGTAAAAAGAGAATTTCCTCGGTTGTCTGGTGAAATATATATAAATATATATGCATATTCATAGATATATACATATATATAACTATGTTTTGTACATCACGCACAATTTCAGTTCTAATAACTGATGAAAACGACGAGGAGCATACACTAAAGAGAGCAACTCTGTTATATGGATGCTTTTCTTTCGTGCATCTCTCGCGTTGAAAAGGATATATTCGGTGTCGGACGTCGAGTTTCAAACCGAAGATGCTTTTGCCTCGAAAGTTCGTCTACCTTGGGTGAAATGACATTTCAGAATTTTACAAGAGACGGCTAAGCCCTCTTTCACGTTATTATTCTCAATCTCCCCCGTGTACTCGTGTTTATACACACACACATATATATATATATATACAGTGCAAGTATTTGTGTATATAATGTACAAACGTAAACTCGGGGATTTAACGATTCTGTCGTGGCGTTGCATGAAATCCCAGAGGGAAAAGCACGAGTCAACTACCCCATGAGAGCACAAAGTACATATTACGTTTACAAATGTCAACGTGTATAGTTTCAGATTATTGTTCTGCTGTACATATGTGTGTATTATATAACATACGTAAATGTATCCGTTTACAAATGTGGAAATTAATTGATCAGGATATGTAATATTTTATCGAATGAATATTTGCACAGTCAATTGATCTGATTAGAAAAATGTGTCTGGCGACAAATTTTTTTTCACTGATTCTTAGAACCAATGACAATGCATATATTCTCGTCGTAAATTCGTAATTATATCGATGCATCGATTCCGATACCACAGGGGATTAATATTGTTTGAAGAATAATGTATCGTACAAATAAAAAGGTTTGTGAAAATGCCAGGTATCATGAACATTTGAAAAAAGAAAAGGAACAAAAAAACGTCGAGTTATTGAACTATATTTCCAATAATAGTACGCCTTATGAATGTGTACGTTTCTATTGGAGCAACCTTTTTCATGAAATATACTTTTTTTTTTCACACTGGGCGCTTCTCTCTTTTGTCCCGTGGATTTTTTACTTTTTTTTCAGAATACACGAGGAGGAAGAAGAAAAAGGGATATTGCACGTACGCACGTGCACGTAGGTAAAATGTGTACGTATATCACGAGGCCAAGGTGGAATCACTATTATTCGTATACGTATATATATATACTGCACCCTCCGATATACTTTCTCGTTAAAAAAAAAGGCAAAAAGTCGAGGATATATATACACATATCGGGGAAACTGGGGGCGAAATAAAGTTGACGGTGCGTGAAACAGCATCTTTATGCATTCCGCGTGACTGTCCTCACTTACGTAACGGCGAGCTACGTATACACACACGTATCTGATATGTATAGCATATTCACATTTACGTATGTATCTATGCAACGTAGAGACACCTATATCTGTCCTCTTTTTTTATCACAACGCAACTTTAACTTTCTCGAATGTGTGCATGTGTACGCCCGCGATTTCAGGTCCCATACTTTCTTCGCGATTGGTATATAGTGTTGGGAATAAGGTATACACACCTCAGCGTATAAAAAACGAAGCATCGAAACTTCACGTGTACCAAATCTTGTATATATATAAATGTATACGTATGTGTAAGTGTGTAAGTGTTTATTTTTCTTTTTTCTCTATCGATAGAGCTTCTACATACACGACTTAGCATAAAAGCTATATATGGAAAATACGAAACTTGTGGAGGGGAAAAATAGGAGAGAGACTCACGTAAACCAGATATAAGATCCTGGCGACGAGTATTTGGAATATCGAGGCACTTTTTCGCTACTGCAATTTTGGTGTAAAGCTCCCGAGATATACGATACGAGGATAGCAAATATTTTCTTTTTTCTCCTTTCAGCTCACTCTCTGTCAATTCTTTGGCTGTTATTTTCTTTTTTTTTTACATTATTTTTCTTATCTTGGTATAAATATAATTGAAATTTGAGGTGAATAAACGCGTGTTTAAAAGCTGAGAAGCTAACCTGTAAATGAGACAAATTTACTGAATAATAACTAAAAATAATTCATAAATGCTTTTTTTTCAAATTTCGTTATTCTTTATCAAATTATATGACGCACATTTGAAACGAGAATCTACCTATAATTTTTATGCTTTTGTACGAGTTTGTAACTCATGAAAAAAAGTATATAGTAAATGGTACTCGCGCATCGAATTTCCAAACTTCTTTGATTTAAGAAATGTGATGGCAATGAGACAAAAATGTATACTTACTGACGACATATTTCTCTTGGCTGGTGCGGATATTATATTAGCGACGAGAGCGCGTATCCGACAAAATTGGACAGAGAAAATGCGCAACTTTGTTACGGAACGTGAACGTTGAGCAAGCAATAATATAAGGAGCGTCCCTTACCTGAAATCACACAAAAAGAAAAATAATGTCACGGGTGGAAGAATCTTCGAGACGTGTGTTATTTCTTCGTACATAGATAACAAGATAAAGATTTAGCTTTTTCGCGTACTATGCTTTTTATTTTTATTTGAAATTGTAACAATAATAATGACGACACGTTCTTTGGCTGTGATGTTCGAGAAACAAGACACATCGAGGGAAAAATTGCGTTATTATATTCGAACAAGACTATGCAGCGTGTATTTTGTTATTTAATAAACGTATATATTATACTCAATTGATTATATACATACTGCTATATACATATCTCAATGAAAAACAGAAAGAAGAATTTCATTTTGTCGATTTCTGTGTGCATTTGTGTATGTAAGAAAAAGAAAAAAGTAGACACTGACTACACCAATAATGCTCGCGGCGGTTGTTTTTCGTGTGGTAAAGGATTCAAAGAGCTGTCGCGAGGAATGCAATATTCTGGGGGGGGTGGAGGTCAAGGAAGAAAGAATGTCATTCATAAACGACCAGTAGAGATAGAGAGATGACGTAATTCGTATGCATAATAATAAGAAAAACAAATTACTGAATGTTGTATAAACGATAAATTAAATAATGTAAAATTATCTTTCAACGATATGATAATTATTCATTATTTTTTCTAATTGCCTGTTACAAATTGTTCACGGCAGCTGATACTCGTAGAAATTGAAGGGTGAAAGAAACGAAAATAAGTAAGCTCGTATAACGATCGACCTTTCTCAAATTGTATTGTCTGGTGATCGATTTATCTTTTTTCCCTCACTCTCTCTCTCTCTCTCTCTCTCTCTTCGTTTATGTAGGTATATATAATCGCACATTTCACCGTTATCTCTCGCAAATTGGTAACCATTGTTTGCGAATACCATCGATAATTACCGCACCCCGTGCGCATTTATGTGCTATGCTCTGAAAGGTCTGATACGTTCGAAAGTGTTTTGGGGATTAAGTAGATCGATTCGTATTATTCTGGCGAGTATGGAATTTCCAATGTACGTCTCTACGTATATGCAAGCAGAATCACACGAATGCCTTTATAACGATGGCCTGCAAGAATTTTAATGGTATACGGTGCTGTACGATATAAGCTCTAGTATTAATCGCAGTGTGATTAAAAATGTGTGTGTTTTTTTAATCTACATATATGCGGATTTGTTAAAAATCTTTTTAGCTGTACCTGTGTGCTAGATAAATCGTATTAAAAAAAAACCCTCTGAAAATGGAATTTCATTGAAAATTGGTTATTAAGCTCGCAGCTTTTATATCCGTTCGTTATTATTCCGCGAAATGCATTGAAAGTATTATCCCGAATATATATATGCGGGCGGTAACCGATATCTCTCTCCAAGTTGAAATAGCTCTCGGACGTTTTTATCTCGATACCCTTCATCGGACTCTCAAAGCCTCTCACAGTTAATAATCGATTCGAGAAGGATTTATCCTATGGTATCGCGCTCGCGTTGTCGTCGTCGCTGCCGACGTCGAGGTTTATCACCCTCGGGGTTTTCGTACTACGTACAGTGCAAGATTGTACATATATATATGTATATATATTTCAATCTATACATATATACATCGAAGAGTATCGTACTGTATACATAGATGCTATATATATATAGAGGTATTATATTTCCCGTTGGTTGTGGAATGCCGCAGCCCGCAGGGTCCAACGGCGTTTCCCTCGTTTAATCGAAAGGATATCATCGTGGAACTCTCCGGATCCTTTCAGGCGAAAGTACCTCCACTCCCCCCCACCTCTCGCCACGTATGAGTCGAAGCACACGAGAGCAAGGAGTAGCATCATCAGTGCTATAGTATTAAACGCAGAAGATAGCACTGGCTCACCAGGGCATCGATGCTTCTCTATATGAAAATGCGTATATATATGTATACGAATATGAATTTTGTTTGATGGACAAAAGGGCGTGAGCCTAGTCAGTAGACGGTTAGAGTTCAGGACCTTTATGCAGTCGGAAGTCGCTCATATTTACGTATAAACATGTATGTATGTGGAGGACCACGAATCAAGCCAGAGTATTACATCGTGGCATGATATCTGTGAGACCAAGCGCACGTGGTATTGGGAATCCCCGGAAGGGTTGAAATTAATTATAGAGCGTTGTAGTTATTGCCACAATGTTGAGACCTCCGCGAGTTCGCTTCTCTTCTGCCTGCCAACTGTGTATATAGTTATTATTAGGCTACCGCGTTGAGTCGCTGCGGTATAAAGTCCGGCGGCGTCGGGAGGGTCAGAACGGAAGGAACGAGGGGGCGACTCGTTATACTCTCGACGAATACTCTATCCCAGCTTCTGGCCTCTCCCTCCAGTGTATCTATCAACGCGATGTACACCGGGCATCGATATATATACTATACACATATACTATAGTATGAGCCTATATACATTTCAAGTCTATGAAATACGAAAAGCTTTTGTCCATATATCGATTGCGCTTGTAATATAGGTGGTTGATATGTTAATTGTTCCATGGCGATAATCAATATTCATTTCGAAGCCAGTCGATGGCTCGAAATTCTATTTACCGATTGTGTATATAGCGCACTTGGATATCCGGAGTGTTCATTAGCTTGAATTCTATGCGAAGTTTAACAATAGTTTCATATTACCATCGATGGATAATAAAATTTCATTAACTCTCTATCAAACAATATTCGGCATCATTTATAAAGTTTTCTATGATAGATTTATGTTTTTAACTTGCTAATATTGAATTAACCGAAAATTAATGATTAATGAATATATTATTTGATTATTTTTCGTTGTATTTATAGCCTGAACAAGGGGAGCGGTTGATCCTCGCACCGAAAGTGTCGGAAGACAGTTTCTGATCCATGCTATACTTGTCCCGGAGGAGAACTGGAATCTTCATGTTGCACAGGTGTGTGTGTGTGCTTTTGGTACCAATCTCTCACGCCAAATTTTGATCGACCGCGTATTACGATCGCCTGGTGGGATATAGTCACGTTATAACTGTATCCCCCTGTGACGAGAATGATTTACCAAAGTTTCCTAACATGCTGCCTATATCACGTATTATATATGTATGCTATATCCATGCGTGTATACGTATATTGGAATACTTAGGGTGGTACATAGAATATGATAGGATAAGGACGCTGGTATATATATAGTTATATCCTAACAGATTTATGATCCCAAGGGTAAAACTAAGGTAACACCGAGCAAATACGACGTGTCGACGCCGGGGATAATAAATCGAATGAAACTATAATCGAATATGGATTAAAAGTTGAAAAATAAAAAAAAAATAATAATATGCTTGAGATTGAATCGTTAATGGTCCAGTCGTAATTAAGTTTTCGTTGCGAATTATCGGAAGACGAAACTCAATTTTTGATGACGTTAGGAATACGAAAAATAATAATGTTCATAGTAATTGAGTTATTTGGTCGATAGAATTTTAGAAAAAAGTAACGACTCTATTGAATCTGCAATAAAATAAAAGTTCAACAAACTTTCAGTTTAATTTGCTGAATTTAAAAACTCAACGCCGCAGGATAAAAATGATGATAAAGTTTTCTGCAGACAGATTCTACGGATAAACGAGACATCGCGCAGAAATTTGACATTTTTTTTATACCCATAAAGATATGGGGTAATTTATTCCGGATGAATGAAATTAGCTATAATATATCAAAATATAGTCTCGTCTCGTTCTCGTAAAAGGTGATGAGAGATTTCCACGAGTGTTATATCACAGTGCGGGGTGCAGAAAGAGCGTGGAGAAGAAGGAGGAGAAGAAGAAGAAGAAGGAGAGAGCTGATGCTCGTGAGAGTCGAGAACTCCGTCTACTCTGAGTACGACAATTAGTTTTCTTATCCTTATCTATCCTCGACAATCTCAGGACGACCTTTTCCTCCGAGCCAACCCCGTGAAACTATTCCAAGCTTTCAAGGTATAACTGCGTCTTCCATATAAGAGACACACAGGATGAAGGAAAGTACGTATACGAGAGGGCGAGGAGGGAATACTCTCTCGTTTTCCCTCTCTCGTCACGACGCGAAACTTCCTTGGGGTTCGTGTTCGCCCTTTTCCAACCCCTGAGCATAACCCTTTCCTTCCATTCTCTCTGGCGGCTACGCGGAGACGACGACGACGACGACCTCCGGCGTATCACGAAATCTCATAGGTCTATATCTCAGTGTGTGCATGCTCGTGTGAGCTTTTCGAGCGTTTGCACGAAATTCGAGACAGCGCCACCACTTTCTCCCTGCGAAAATCCTTTCGCTTTTGAAGAGAGCTCGTTTGTCTGAGGGTCGAGAGGACTCTTGCTAGGATTGCAGAGCGAGGGAGGGAAAAAAATAATAAAACGAGATGGAGAGAGAGAGAGAGAGAGAGAGAGAGAGACCGCATGTCTACAGCAAAAGTTGCGTGTGAAAATTATACAGGTGTGAAACGGGAGACCATAGCAAGCGAACGAACGGATTGAGAAACGAACGAACGACGGAATATAATCCGCTTGCGGAGTCGCGACCCTTCTCGCGAGCACTCGTGATTGTATATGGATAACTACCTTTTACCACTCTCTCGGGTTTTTCATAAAAGTTGGAATAATAAAAAAAAAAAAGATGAAGAAAGAAAAAAGCTTCTCACACAGGGTACCAGTAGTGTGAGTTGTGTGAAAGGGTCAGTAATTGCGAGATCCTTTCACGTCCTGGCATCAGTTGCATGCATAAAAGAAATCTCTTCATTTATATACCATTATGCTTTATACGATGATGATAATAATAACAATAATAATAATAATAACCGTGATAAAAATAATATACTAGTGTACCGAGAGTGTCGAGTGAAACTCAAGAAAAACGAATTCTGACGTTCTTTTTCATCGTGTACCATATACCATTCGCCCTACAAGCCTTAAAGAGAGCCACACCACTCGTCGTTAACGAAGAACGTAAATACAAGGAGAGAGGCGTTTGTAATTAGCGAAAAGCGTTTTCCTCGAGAAGATAGAGAGAGAGAGAAAGAGAGTGAGAGAGCGAGAAAGACATTGATGCTACCAAGAGCTCGAAGGTAAGTCGCGTTAGTTGTGCGCTTGGCTGAGCATTAAAAACTCATTTACTTTCGCAAGTACGTGTACCGAGGTTTTTTGCTTCATCCTCTTGAATCTTTTTCCATAAGATGAAAAAATACGAGGAAAACATTTGAACGAAGATTTCATGCAGTTTTTATACGCCAACAAAACATACAAAAAGAATTATTTAACTGGGAAAATCGAATGGAATTTAATGCTCAAACGATATATTAGAAAGAGTATCAAATCGATCGTCAGCCTCATAAAAAAATGTCATTGATTTTAGTATTGATCAAGTTATGGATTTTGGAAAAAAATTATCAAACAATTCTTTTTTTTTTAAGACATAGATCGATTTATGTTTTCCGCGATCATGACTTGCCCATTATTGTTCTCGATTACTCGAAAATTCTTCCAAATAAATTTTTCCTCAGCATAGATAAAACCATCAGGCATAATTTTTTCAACATAATTAATGAAAAACTTGCGTCAATTCCTTTAAACATTACTTAGTAGTGTGTAAAGAATTTGAGAAGGTTTTGTTGTCGAGTAATCGAAATATTAATTGTTAAAAATTACATTTTTAACGTGGACTCTTATATAGCAAGTATTTGAAAAATTAAAAATTTTAGCAATTAATATATCTCTATTTTAGGATAGTGAATAATCGGGTAAATTTTCCCAGAAGTTTAATACCGTATTAAACATTCTATTTTCAAATATTATCGCGGAAAGTTGGAAAAAAATTGGAACGTGTGAGAAACGCAAGTTTTTTTTTCTTAAAATCATTGTTATAATCGTACAGGGGTGATTGGCACCGAAGTAATTTGTTCTGTGGTATTGAAAGGCTCAAGTGCAGAGTAATTTGTACGTGGCTTTGGGTGGTCCCACAGCTTGAGGCTCCTATGTACTTTATATCTCGGATAGGGTAGGTATTACGCTGCGGAGCACGTTGAATATCTGTATACATGCGTAGCTACAGGCAACATCACCTGTAGCCCAACGCCGGTCTAGCTCGGAGCTAGAGCGAGCGTTGGTGCAGGCAATAGGCAGGTATATACGATCTACGTCGATGAAAGGAGAGTGAGAAAGAGGAAAACCGATCGACACGTTCGCGGAACGTCGAGAGCTATTGACATACACACACGTGCACATGTGCGCGCACACATACACACACACACATACATTCGCGAAAGCACACACTAGCGCATAGTGAATGACCATTGAATTGCAAGCGAACTGTATTGAGGATCGAAGGCGGGTCCAGGGTCCATACACTAGAGAAGGCACACAAGAGGGACAGAGAAGAACGAAAGAACGCGGAACGGAAACGCCAACGCGGGCCTTCCCGTTTTCTCGCCCACTCTTGTCTCTCATTCATCGCTGTTTCTGCCTTGACTGCCTATAGGTGAACAATCCCATCGCTCTGGCGTTCGATAAGAGCATCGACGCTTTTATTCCATAGAAGGATGTATATAGATATATATATTTTTTTGACACGGAAAAAATTATTTTTATTAAAAAAAAATGTGTAACAAATATTTTAAAATATTAAAAAGT
>JABMBV010052174.1:0-13994 GCA_018906735.1 Mesochorus sp. PSUC_FEM 10030011
TATAATAACGCGTTTTAATAATAATATTAATTAATTTTTAATTCCCGATCTTGTTTATTTCTTATTTATTAGCATATCTGTTAGACCACCTATCAAACAATTTTCAGGTATGATGTCTGAAATTCTCAGATGAAAAGAGAGCAAAGTAATTCGGTAGAATTTACTTGTGATACATTTCATCTTAACTTTACAAATGTCCGGGCTCGTCGACGTTAAGTTTTAGATTACTTTTCATTTCTTTATTATTCTGTGCATTTTGTAATTTCACTTACATGTTAACATTATTCAACGCCTAACCCATACTTGATATTGCCGCTCTTTTTATCTTTTTTTCGTACATCTCCAATTACAAAGAAACACTACCCTCACAGTCTGATAATATTTCATTGTAATTTTCAACGGCCTTGAAACGCGAGCAAGGGAAGAAACATTCAGCACCAAATAATAATGTAAATGTGTATAATATTGAAGCACTGTTGTATGTGGTGATAATAAGTATTTATCAATAAAAAAGGGACTTCCTGTTTCTTATTATTATAATTGAAGAACAATAAAATTCCATGATTATTAGAGAATTTAAAACATTACAAAATTCTTGTAAAATTATGATAAAAACTTATTTTACAAAATATCAAAAAAAAAAGTATCTGATATGTAAAAGAAAATCTTGAGACTAACAGAAAAAAAAAACAATTAATTTTGCTACTTTATAGTTTTTATAAAAAAGTGAATGAAAATTAAATCGATAGAATGTATTTTCAAAAGGCAAAAACGAACTTTTAGAATATTGAAAAAAAAAGAAGCTTTTTCCATCTAAGCCAAAAATTCGTAATGCTCGAACCAGAAATAACTTGGAACTTTTTTTTTCCTCCCACTTTTACAATCCACGTCTCCTCGTTTGTGCTCTGAAACTTTCTACGCTATATAGTATATAACGCATAGACGTTTATTCTGTGTATAGATATAGAGCCAAGCCTGGCTCGCGGTAACCGCAAGCTTTTTATCAGCTTTTATTTCCCCCGTGTGTAAAAGCGAATCGTGTCTATGGTGATTTATCGATGCCTTCGTCGTGTAGTGGCCGCGTTGTACATAGGTGCACATACAGAAGAGAGCGGGACCGTGGATTCACGCACACGTGGGCATTGGCGAATGTGCGATGATAAGAAAAAAAAAGAAAAAAAAAAAAAAAAACGGGAGCTATACGAAAAAATCGACGTTGGACGCCAGAAGTTGGTTTTGCCCGAGGAGCGAAGGGATTGATAACGAGAATCCAATCGGTTTCGCGTTCTCGGCAAAACTCTTCCTCTCCCGCGATGTTTATACCTCGGAGACGACGACGACTACGACGAATAGATTTCTGGGCACGAGCCAGAGGGAAGCTCAGATAATGCGACCGCGAGAGATCTTCTATCGTTCCACATATCTGGATATATGGAGAGACGATCGAGAGTACATTTTCCCGATTATCTCCATCGTTGTATAAATCATATAATATTACAATATTTTTGTATATCATCATCGCGTTATCGCGACATTTTACCGTGATACAAATAAAAATAGATCAAACGTAAACTTTTGTTTGGCTTATGTACATTATTTTATCCGCCATCGACTGAGCAACGATAAATACGAAGGCATCACAAAGGGAGACCTGGTTATACGACAACCGCAAAATAATATGCGGCTGGCTTGACAACCTCGTGTTTTGGCTGATCAGCGGCTGATTACACGTGTTCACTGCGCCTTTCAACCGGCCAAGCGTGATAAAGCTGCTCTGGCAACTGGTTTGATACTCCTATACGTATTATAAGGGCAAAAGGCCAGACTGCCTCAATCACCGAACAACCTGCTGCTGCTACCAGTCTCGCATCACCGCAAGACCATTCACTGACTAATCCACCATGATGCTTCGTCATCCGTTCTGCATCGATATGAATGATTTTCGTACGTGAGAATGAATTTTTGTTTAAAAAAAAAGCTCATAAAAGTACAACTGAATAAGGGCCTTTTAATACAATTTTAAAATTAATTAATTTTAATCCTTCGTTTAATGACGAAATAAACGTGCATATCTTTTTCGTATTTCATTCATCATTTTTAATACGAAAAATGTTGATATTTCTTTTTTGAAACCTGAAAAAATTTATTTTCATAATAAAATAATGTGAAATTTTCAAAAAAAAAGTGAGTTCTGAGAATAAAATTGGAAGGCAGCACACCCGGTGCGAATTAACTCGAGGCAAAAGCCTAAAATGCGCAGTTGCCATGCCGCCAGTTTCTGCCTTTCCCCATTTAATTTTCAAATTCAAATGTAAATGGATGCGGATGAACTTGACAACAACGCGTCAAATTTAAGTCGCGATGAATGTTTCCTTCACGGCACTTGACTATAACTGCGGTCCACAAGTTGAGGCAACTAACGAAAGATTTTTAAAAATGTATTGAAATTAAAAAAAAAACTATTTCGTATAGAAGTAACAAAAAAAAATAATTCATGAAAATCCTAAATATTTTTGTTAAATCTGAACTTTCAAATTATTTATTTTAAAAAATATTGGCAATATTTTGTTGTAATGGCTTTTTTATTTCTTTAAACTTTTATAATATTAGTAAATGAGGTTTTAATTTCATTATTACGAAACCATTTATCTCTGCTCATACATTTGGATAGCGTCTGCGTTCAAAGTAATTAAGAAAATGAATAATTTATCTAATCAACATAGTTGCTTATCTCCCTTATGCATGTCCTAATAATTCCCCCTAAGTGTTCTTTAATTTCTTCTTCCTGCCTTCTTGACTATTTCCACCTGTACCATTTTCTCAATTTGTATAACAAACCTTTTTTTTAATTGAAAAATAAATCCTTGAATTGGTTGGATAATTAAAATGACGAATTAACAATTAGTAATCTTCATCAAGTTCTCAGATGAAGATTAAGATTCGACTGTAGAATTCTCTTACTCGTACTTTGATATTGATGGTTTATATCAATCGTTTTATCCCCAGGGGCATGTAAATAGGCATTTAAGATGTGTTTCCAACGCTCCTGAATCCAAGAACATTTAGGCACGAGTACTTTCTCCGCGGATTCTTGCTCTCGCTATATATACATAAATTGTCTTGCTAAAAACAGAAGGACTGTATCAATGAAATTTTGCCCAGAGATTGATGCCAGTTACGGCCTTTTGCTTGTAAACCATCGATACATGTATACATGATATGTGGGTGCTTATAGAGTATTCCTGAAGCAACCACGCCGCACCATCTCCTTCGCATACCACTGCTTGCATGAATATTCAAGTCTTTCACCTCGTTCAATATGAATGGCGTTGATCTTGACGTCGTGGTCCAGAGAGAGAGAGAGAGAGAGAGAGAGAGAGCAGTTCTCAGAAGTGCTCTCTCGCTCTCTCTCTATTCTGTTTGCCTCAACGTCACGTCGACGCACGTGTACAATCACGATCACACATACATTAAACACACACGCACACACAAAGGACATAAACGAAGTCTAGAAACAGCCTATACACCCCAATAAATGCTACAAACCTTCTAAAATGCCATTCGAAACCAGTATACTTGAAAATCAAATGATATATATTCGACCCTTAATACCTACTGTCTCTTTCGTTACATTTCGATGGTCGAGAATATGTGAAATGTAATAAAAAAGCTTTTCATAAACGTACACACCAACTTCTCCAAACTTGGATATTCCAAAATCTAAGAATAGTATTTTGTTTTTTTTGTAATTTGAATAATATCTCAGCAAACACAGTGGTACAATTTGAAACTATAATATATCACAAATTCATATAAAAAATGCATAAAAATTACAACCAAAGTTTGATAAATTGTTCGAAAAAGATAAGATTGGGATACATTTCATGTTTTCTGCTTATATCCTATTGATTTAATAATCCTATATGACTTAATAGAAATTTTATGGAACGAAGCTCTTTGCATTTGACGTTTCATCTGCATGATGAAAATATGATGTAAATATGTTACATTGTGAAAGAATTTCATGAATATTACTTGTAACTTCATTAGAGCGATAACCATTGAAAAAAATTAATGACATTTGAAAACAAGCACTGTCCCATTTATTGAGCTTACAACATAAATATTACACCCAACATGACGTCCCTGTCATAAAGTTCGTATGATTATACTGAAATTGTGTTTGCTAGAATAATCGATAAAAATTGAAGTTTGCAGAAGCCTTACGCAAGAAACTTGACCGAGGCATGAAATATACTTCCAAAGATAATATTATATTAATAAGGATATAAGTCGTTGATGTATGAGATAGCAAATTCACGGAAAACTTTGTGGGGGAAAAGGAAAAAAAATCTCGTTCATATTACACGTCTCGTTATCATTATTCTCCGTACGTCGAAGAACCGTCGACCACGCCAAGTTTAACAACGAAAAATTTTATCCCGATCGTCCTCTTAAGCCTCTGGGCTCGTTCATCTTCCATCTTTTTTCATCAATCGCTCCGGGAATTTTCGAGAACTATATCGCGTCAGCTTCGGTAGAAGCGATCTTATACATACATATACACATTGCAGAATGGAGAATAATGCCTGCTACGGAATATATATACATATATAAAGATGGATAGATATAGAAAGAGAGAAGAGAGAAACGAGCGACGTTGCCAGCGGTTCGCGGACCAACGGACAGATGGATGGAGTTCGCTGGTGGACGAGAGAGCGAACTCGATTTGGTAAAGGGGTTGGGAAGAGCGAGAGAGAAAGAAAGAGAGAGAGAGAAAGGGATGAGTAGGGATGGTGCCAGATTGATCGGAGCCAAGGGGTGGTTATGGTGGTGACGAGAGTGTGAGGTACGAGCTTGTAGGCTATCATAGAGTCGGAGGAACGCGGGGAGGCTTATGGGTGACCGGGGTCGTCGTCCGGCTTTAGCTTCTGTGTCCTTCGCGCTTAACCTATCTCTCGTTCTCTCTCCCTCTCTGTCTATTTCTCCCTTCCTGCTCTCGCACCATCGGTTAGCCACCCGTGCCATCCCCAAGTGCCTTCGTCAGTCCTATGTCTAATATATACATAAGCCACACCAGAACGTTCAATAGACTATCTAAAACTCGGATACTTTGAACTTTTGATATACTTCGTAGATTCGAACTTTACAAGTTTCGATAAATTTCAATGAAATAAACTAATGGTTATTAAAAATTATTCAATTATTTTCATATAAAATGTAATGGCTTTTTTTTAATTTTGTAATTATTTAGGGCAGTAATCCGCCCGGATTCGCCCGAGCAAAATTTGCTAAAGTTGGAAATATAAGTGCGTTTATCGAAAGATATTAACACAAACGAACCCAAAAAAATATATTTTCCTGATCAAATTTCAATGATTATTCTTATAATCTTTTTGTGAGTTTAGAAAATTTAAGATTGAGACAGCATAAAAAACTCACATGTAGGAATTTTCATGGCCAAGCTTTCACCTAAATAATGTATGTGCCGCAAAGGATTAACCCCTAACCTCTTTTTTTAATTTTGAATTTAAAAAATACAACTATATTTTACATGAATTTTGGAAGAAAAAAAAGATCTGTTGATATTTTTTTAATAGTTGTTTTTTTCTTACGTGGAAAAAAACCACCATTTTGAATTTTAAAAATCTGTGGTCATATCCATAATTAGTGACCCCCAAAACTCATTTATGCCAAATTTTAGAAAAATCCAGTGATATTTGAATTTTATGGCAGCCATTTTCGTTTTGCCATTTTGAATTTTCAAAATCAGAGTTCAGATTCGTAATCAGCGACCCCAAAAACTTCTGTATGCTAATTTTATGAGAATCCGTTCATCCAAAAATACCTTCAAAATTTAGGACTTTCAGGAGAATTTCCTTCATTATTTTTATACAAACCTTGATCTGACAATAACGAACAAAACAAACCAAAATTGGGTGAATCGGTCAAGGTGTTATCAAATGATGCGCTCATATATATGATTCATTCCATTTTTATTTATATAGATTATCTTTAAAACAATAATTCTTTGACTAAATTACTGTATATACGTTAACAAAATTAAAAGATTTACTTTCCTATCTGGTTGATAAAACTTTTTTTTTTTACTAAAAATGTATTGCTTGGTAGAAATATTTATCGAATTTCAATGATATGCAAAGAATTTCGTCTCGAATACTTCGGACATTTGACGAGTTTTTAATGTCATAATATAAATAAATTGTGATAAAATTCTATTGATTATTTAGTAAACTATGCGTTATTGTGAATACAAAAAATAAACGAGTATTTTCGCTTAGTTTTTGTCCGAGATCTTCAAGTATCAAGTGTAGAGCCTTGCAGTTTATCATCTTCTACAAATATATACTAGTACTACGAGGATATGCGTGCTTGCAATATCTTTTCACCGCATTAAAACGTGCGGCACGAAATGTCGTGTCTTCTGTCTGTTAATATAGAGGGGTTGGTTCGGTAAATATATGTATACACACATCTGGAGTGCATAGAATGTAAATATATATATATATATATATCCAAAGTATTATTATACATGTGTATAACAACTTGTCCGCCACTGCCAGAGACATAAGGGAAAGACGAAGAAAGAGAAAAAGAGAGAAAGACAGATAGAGAGAGAGAAAGAGAAAGATAGAGAGAGAGAGAGAGAGTGAGTGCGCGAGGAAAATAAATAGTCGGGTTGATACCGTTTATTTGTGAGTGGAAGAGAAGTTTTCAAAGTGGAATTGAAAGTAAAACGCTGAACACGTAAAGCAACCCCGAGTCACGTAGCACGAGAGAGTTTCTGGTTGCAGTGGAGCGGAGGAAGAGAAAGGGGTTGGTAGGGACGAACGGCTTGGAAGCCGCACCGGAACGACGTTCAATTTAAACATCTCGGGGAAACGATTAATGCCAGAGAGAACGACGCGCGCGCCAGCCACGAAGAACGCGCGCGCTTTCGTCTGACCCACGAGATTCTTAACCACTTGCGATAGCCGGAAATCTCGAGGTGGCACATTACACACTCGCAACGTCTCCTTGAATATCGATCTTTTGAGTTTTTAGGGGTGGGGAAATTCATACACGCGAATTTTACGCCATGAAAAATATAAAAAATTAATTTTTTCACGAGAAATAAATAGTTCCATTAAAACGACCCTTAAGTCATACCAAAATGACTGATTTTTTTCTCTTTTTTTTAGAATTTTAGTTTAAATTATATTATGGTTGAAAAAACAGCTGTAGATTTGAAGAAAAATGAGAGATTGAGTTGAAGGGAAAAATTATCCACATTTTTCTCCACCTATACCCTTCGAATTTTATGTCCACCCTAAACTCCCTACTTCTATCATATACTAAATATTTAAATATGAAGTATAATGATATATCAAACCTAAGGATTATCGAAAACTATAAAACATGGTTGTGATTCAATAAAAATGGAATAAGCACTGAAGAGATTTAAGGTTCGTTAAATCTTGATAAAAAAAAAAGATTTTAGAATTTTGTTTTGTCTGCCGAGCCAGACGTTTCAAGAGTTACAATTGACGCTGAATACCCCATACAATACCATCATTTCGTCATCCTTATCTGTATCTTAAATAAAAGTTTCCTCGCTCCTCGTCCCTCGCTCTTATTACCCTTACTACTTTTTTTCGGCATTGTATATGTGTATAAGTGTGTGTATATATATACGCGGAATACAGAAGCTCTTTCACCCACACTGTTCCCTTAAGCTTTATTTTATTTCCTCCATTGTTTCCACTCTTCTCGGGTGCAACCCTCACGTAGTCCTCCTCATTTTTCACGCACACCGAAAACAGTCCGAGGATATAGCCAAGGGGTTAAGGTGTTTTTACGGCATATACATATATACATATACATATATATATACAATATACACAAATACTTGTATAACAAAAGTCCCTCACGTCCTCCACAAACCCACACGCAAACACCCACATGGAAAAGCTCGTTGTTCCCGACCCAAAACTCTCCTTTCTCTTGGTGGCACACACGAGAGGCCAAATCCATGTGTGAGAGGCTCCGAGAAAGGTCGAGAGAACGTCCCACAAACCTACGACGACGACGACGACGAGAACGCGCGTGCCAAGCCCCATATCTCTTTCTCGCTTCGTTCTCTCTCTTTTCCTCTATGAAACCATCCTCACCACCTTTCTCCCGGTGCCGTCATGTTGGCATTATTTTGTTCGCGATCCGAGACTCCCTGGTCCATCCCCTTTGTTTCGGTCTATCCTATTGAACTGCAGCGCCGCAATAATACGCCCGAACGAGTTCGTATATAACGCGCCACATTCGGAGATGTATTCTTCGATAGAGGTGCGAAACTGCACACGATCAAGTTTCTCCAACGTCACGTATCACGGATAAGAATCTCTCTCTCTCTCTCTTTGGTTCTCACCCTTTCTTTCTCTTTCCTCTTCCTCATCCTCTCTCACCTTCCTTTATATAATTTTCACTTTTGTTCTCGCTCGCCTTATTGCTTTTCCTCAATCATACCCCTCCCCCCTCAATTCAGATCTATATATAACCTTGATATATATAATAATACATGGTACAGATAGATATAGTTGTATATAGATGGGTATACATACCACACCGATCGAAGGAATTGAGAGAGTTACCTACGAGAGCCCTTCTCGGAAGATTAATTTTCGAACATCAACAACCTTCAGTGGTGGTCACATTTTCTTTTTTACTCGATCGTGCGCAAGAAACTTTGATATATTGAAGTTATATTTACCGTTTTGACATTAAAATATGGTGAATATTTAAACAACGTGGAAATCATGTCAGAAAATAGTGTTTAGTGATTGATAGTTCCGAATAAATAAATTAGAATGAATTAAAGTGTCGGAAAATAATGTTTAGTGATTGATAATCCCGAGTAAATCACTTGGATAGTACACTAGAACCTCAATTTAAGTATCATCGATTGAAGATCATATTGATAACCCGAAACACACTTTTTTAAGCCTCAATCAAATGAAAGCTACAGCCCCGAGCTTGCTCGTAAATCGAGGCTTCAATGTATTAAAAATAGATTAATTAACATTAGTTTTGATAAGATGTTCTCATTAGTTTATTATTATTATTTTCATATGAGAGAACTATTCAACAGGATGATAATGAATAAACAGCGAAAAATTCCAATGGTTAACATTTTTGTTGATAATTTAACTGGATAAAGTATTAGTAATAGATGCCCTCGGCAATATTAGCTAGTTGCAGAGCTTACTTAACACGCGTTCACGCGAGAACTCAAGAAGCAAATTCCAAAGTGCAGCTTGCAACGAGAACCCTCGAGGGGTATAATATTATGCCGGAGCGTTGACATCCTTGATGTTGGTATGACCGTCCGTCACCATACACCAACTACTTGTCCGTCTTTGTATAAGCTAGAGGGGAAGAACGAGAGAGAAAGTGAAAGCTAGTGACTGACAGACAGAAAGAGAGAGAGAGAGAGAGAGGCATAAATTCTCTGTGCACCTTGGTATCACACGAGAGTTTACTGGGGGGCAGAGAAGAGGGGTTGAAAGGGGGCCTAGAGAGCATAGCAACGTCGATAGTCAAGGCCGACATCCTGCGGTCACCCCTTACAGGCTCAGCAGCCACCAAAGGCGAGATCCCTCTTTCACTCCTGCGGGCTTTCTCTCCTTTGCTGTTTCCCACCCTTTCTCTCACTTTTGCTCTAGAGTGTCGTGTATATATATATATATATATAGTTTATATCTTGGCCTAGGCTCTTACTCTCGAAAATCTATCCTTAGCGTGACCCACCCCTACGGAAACCGACTGACCAAAACTCGCACACACTTTATTCCTTCCTCTATATCCGTATATACACGTAGGCGTATCTATGTGTGAGAATATATATAAGGGATTCTCGTTTCTCATCCGATTCTACGTCCAGACCACCCTTCTCTCAAGGTTCACCAAGGCTTTCAAATTAAGGTACAATTTCGCCGGAAAGGCTACGGGGTTATGAGTCTTGGATTGCCCGCAAGTATCCTGCGGAAACGTGCCGCGCGCTATATACGAAACAAATTTTTTTTTCTACCGTGGTTCCTCGCATACTGCGTATAAAAGCTCTACACTATGATGCGAATCGTGGAATCAAGACGTCGATGGAAAACGGTACAGTTTCAAACGGATGGCTCATAGAGGCAAGCTAAACTTTACGTAACTCAAGAGCATGATGTAACTTTTTCGATTGGATGCAAAATAATAAAAATAATGACTGAATATGTATCTAGGTAAGTTCTATCGTAACGCTAAAATCGTAACATTGTTTTTCAATTTTTATCACATACAAAATGGTTTGTGAACTCAAGTTGATTAAGAAAAGTTGTTGCAAATTGACTAAAGAATAACATACTCCAATCTCGAAGTCGTTCAAGGCTATATGTACTTGCTGTATAATTACGAAAATTACGAAAATTTTTATCTTAAGATTTTTTTGAAAAGCTCTAGAAAAAGCTTCTTTGATGTTCCATAAAAATCTCCGCATGGTAAAACCTTCCAAAATTTATGATACATGTACATATGACATCAAAGAAGATATATCTAAATTTTCAATAAAATATTTAAAAAAACAATGAAACGATAGAACTACCTTAATTGAAAAATAAAAAAAATATAGAAAAGTTGACCGTGTTGTAGAAAATAAGATTAGCCAACTTGCATTTCCATCAAAATTAAAACGAAATTTTCGTTGGAAACTTCAATCTTATAGATCAAAATTTTGAATTATTAGATAAATCAAAATATTAATATAGGGTGTAATACTGTATTTAATTTATAACAGTATGACAACCTGAAAAAGAGAATTAATCAGGAAAATACAAAATATAGTGATTGTAAGTATATGTATTGAATAATATGCAAGACAACCTAAAATTCATGAACTTTCGTCTTGAGCTCACGACTCTAATTGATTCTTTCCTTTTTGGAAAACAGCCCTACGGCCCTTTTTCCACTCTCACACTCATCCTTTCTCTGCAATATGTTTGATATTTTATCCTTTTCCATTCGTACACACTCGCTCGTTTTTTACACTTTTTAACCGATGGTCAACCCGTCGCCTGGTTTATTACCTCGCTGACCATCCTCCACACGTATCCTTTTTTTCTATAATCCGTTCACACTTATCATAATTTTAACATTCACTCTGGACATTTTTTACATCCTCACATCTGTCACATCAATTCACACTCATCCTCACAAAACTCACGTGCACTTTCACTCACTTGAAAAATATTTATTTTTGAACTTCACTACCAAGCCGATTAATTCTGCGTAGACTGATCAGCACTGTTTTTTAAAAAAACTTCCAGAAAAACGAAGGGTTTTTTTCTAGATACTATATGTATATCAACAAAAAAAGATTTAAGTTCATAAAATTAATTACCATAAACAATCATATATCCATGTTTGATTTCCACTTTAAATTCTTTTTTTTTATCAAGTTTATTCTTCATTTTTATCTCACAGGTTTAAGACTTTATTTATAGATAAATATGTAGATGCTTGTGTATGTATATATGTGTATGTGAAATTAAATAAATAAACAATGAAATATATGATTAATAAAAAAAAGAAAAAAAGGGGACACATTGGCTAAGTGGATAAGGTCTCAAGTCTGCACAAATTCAAACCCTGGCAAATACCACTAATTTCTTTCAAGTGCAATCCTGATGGTTGGATACCACCTTCAATAGGAAATGTCCTAAGTATGAGATTAGATTGTTGAAAAAATGGTTGTAAGTGCGGATGATTAATGGAAGCAAAATTGTTGATGATCTTAAAAGGGTTATGCAAGTAAAACTGTAAACAAACTAAAAAAGAGAAAATTCAAATTAGTAAAAATGAATAAATTACATCAAATTGAATTCAATATTAATTTTAATAGTTTGACAAATCGATATGTATTGATTAAAAATTAATCTTATAATTTTATTTTATTCCTATAATTATTTATCAACGATTCTAAATCAACCGATTTTTCTCCATTATCGAGTGTCCTACTGTACATATATTTAAAACCTATTTTGTTCTCACTCATGTACTCATATATACCTCGAGTATTAAACGACATTACTCGCTCCATAGAAGCCCCACAAGATTTTCATCTCTCTCGCGCATAAACGTATAGATCAAACCTTGACAATGAACGACCGGAAGGAGTAACGACGCGCTCGTACATCGATCATTGACTGATTGCTTCGGGAACAACCGTAACGTAACTCAAAATCCAATGGTACTATACTCGGCCTGTCGAATCTCGCGATCGTCGATAATACACCGAATACGAGAGCAATGATACGAGCAATTCGTTTTTTCAACACGATAAATTATGAGGGGAAAAAAATGTCCGATAGAAATCATGGATTTATTAACGGTAATAAAAACATCATGTGTCCACCAACAATAAGAATAATTATCGTATTTTAAATGATAAATAAAGATTACACAGTATGTTTCCAAGTACAAAAGCACAGAAATTACTAAACGATGTTAATGTTTTGATTAATAATAAAACGTATCCTCCATTTTGAATTCAATCCGATCAATCAATTAAATCAAACCGATATTTTATTTTCAGATTTAGTAAATTACAATTATTACTCTTTAGTCTATCGCAGGATTAAATGGTTTCAATCCCCAATAAAAATGCCAAAAATCTTTCCACTATGTCTTAAATATATAAGCAAAATAAAGTTCCAATCACAAGTAAAGACTAGATTATGGTATTTCCAACAGCCTTAAAATTGAAAAAATTGCTTCCTCTGTATCACCGGCAAATTACGTTTTTTCTCAGTTAACAGAATTGCAGCGAACTTTCAATTCCACTTATAATCACTATAAAAATCGATTCAAATGTTAGATATTATTCACCCCTTTGAAATTTTCTGCTAACGAGAAACTATATAAAAATCAAATGTAAAACCAAATTGAATAATCGCAAGGAAATAATTACAAAAGATCGTCGAGGGTTGAAAGCTGCCAGTAAAAATTGATTTACAATTTGAAATACGAAAAATCGATAGGTTGTCACAAAATAAACAGTTATAAGTTATCAGTTTAATTTAAGAGACTTTACTAGGCTCAATAAATAAATCAATAAATAAATGTATCAATTTTTATTCCATAATCATAAGAATCATCACAAGACCTCAGTAGCAGTATTTTTAGTTCCTTTTCAAGATGTTTATTTATATAATTCAACTGGGCCTCTATCTACGATGCTATATAATACTATATGTATTTATAAAGGTGAGAGCAGCCATCACGAGGTCGCGGAGGCACGAGAGTGAGTCACGTTTGTCAGAGGAAGAGGGAGGTAGAGAGAGAAAGAGTACAGGGGTTGCATTCACTCTGCAGACAGGGTTGCGCAAGCTCGCTCTCACATCAAAAGCAATTTAAACGATTATATGCATGGCGCCTTCAATGCGCCTTAATCAAATAAACCCCACGATGTGTACATTGACTGCGGAGGAAAGAGGAGATGGAGGGCAGGGGGGGGGGCATATGTTGAAAGTTGTGAATCGGCGTGAGCTCTCTTCTATTTCTCCACGTACGTTTCCTAAGGCATATATCTGTTGTAAAAGCACACGCGCTGACGGAAAAATGCCTTGCTTTGCCTCCCACAATCCTGAATAATATGCCACATACATACAACCCGTAGGTACATCGTGGTACGAAAGAGACTCCGATGAATATACCACTCGAAATGTCTTCACATTGTGGACACACACAGCTCGTCATGTTTGTGTCATTTATTTGAAAAAAAATGTCTTTTTAAAAAAAAAGGCAAAAAATATAGAACAGTTTCATTGTCAAAAATTTCTGTAGTAGAATATTCAATATTTTTCGAAATACTCATCAGTTATTATTTACGCTGTTATTAACATAACGACAACGTAACAAAATAAGACATTTGTTCCTCAGTAAATATAATTTATATTTTATTA
>JABMBV010052175.1:0-23373 GCA_018906735.1 Mesochorus sp. PSUC_FEM 10030011
ATATACCCATAATAGTATTGCTATTACTGAGAGAGAAGTTAAAACGAGGCAAAGTGAATAAAAAAGGGGAGCAAAAAATTGCAAGACCGTTAAAACGCCCAATGATGGCAGGTGGAATTAAAGGGTAAACCTTCATATTTGTTGGCCGCCCATGCAGCAAACATTGGCAATTTTATCAGTGTACATCAACCCGTGTGGCCTGTGACACATTATTGGTTAAAAAGAAGGTTGGGGGGTTGCCAATAACAAGATATTTGTCTTGACATGTGGCCAATGACCATAGTGCAAGCGTAGCTCGTCGAGGGTTGCGCGCGGTTTCAGGCAAGTTTCAGTATACGTTCTGGCTACAGTGGAGATCGATCGTTACGAAGCGTACGATTGGTATCGCAGTGGCTGTTAAAGCGGGGCTGCTTCTCTCCTACAGTCCCAAACCGTAAAACAGATAACGGGCTCACGAGCATTTACGAGCCACACGTATATTCCGCATATACATATACATTTACATATAGTTATACACGCGTATTGGCTCTCCCTCGGCCATTCACTACAGCTCTATGGTTTTACGCGTATCCACATTATATTGCTTATAGCGGGCACACGCGTTCAGATGGGTATTTGGACAGAGTGCAGATATGAATATATACGCGCGTTATGATATTTTTGACTGTGGATTCCGTATGTTATGCGTTATTCAATGTGTCTGGAGCCCAGGAAACCGAGCAAGAGATGTGGGTTTCGTATCACATATATGCCGTATATATAACGAAGGATAGCTGACATATCGGGGAACATGGAGTGACCGTAAAATTTACAAATCCCCATGAAACAGTTTTTGCTTTCATGCCTTGAAAGCATACGCTTTGCCAAGATGGCTATTACCGGATATCATCATAGTCTTCAGTTATATACGCCATAGAATCTTTACTTCGTGCTTTCTTTAAACCTGGAACCAAAAAAAGTTGCCGAAAAAAAATTCACGAATCGGCACGAAAGATAATAATTTCAACTGACGAGAAGTTGTATCTGGGATTGAGGAAACGAAGAATTTGTGGTGAAATGTAATTAATGTAGAAAAACCGGAAATGGGTATACGTACGACGCGTGGAAATTCCTCAGAAAGTTTCAAGGGCCACGTACGAGACCTACACGATATAATAGAGCCGAGCTCGTTGCTATATACAGTCTTATATCACACATACACACGTATACATTATAAATATGTATTGGCAAGCTAGCATATAATATCATAGCACGCGCAATGCTCATGGGGCGTTCATCAACTCAAGTGCCTACGAGAGCAGCCTCGTCCATCCGATCGAGCGTCGAGCGTGTTATGATTTAATTACCGGCGCATTATATCACGATATTCAATTAAGCTACGCTCTGGCGTATCGTTGGGACGTGCGAGATCCACAGAGACAAGAATATGAGGAAGAGAGTGAGATATAGAGAGCACGAGATGAAGAAAAAGGGCACGAGGATTCCATAGGAATTAACCGGTTCCAGAATTTTGTCGATCCGCGTGAATTAATTGAGGAAATAATTCCTGAATCATCCAGAACGAACTTTTCATTCAACATGTAAAAGCCACAAATAAAAAAACCTCCCGTTATTTACAGGATTCGTGTTACGCGAAACGAATTACGAAGTCAACGACCCAAAAGTGAAACGTTCGGTTTCGCGACGGTATTTCGTACTTCAACTTCGCAGCAACATATTTCTCATTGTTATCGCGTCAAAATGCGTTAGTCATAACACCTGGAACGGTCACGAAAATAAAACGACTGTCAAAAGTTTTGCGCAACTGAACGCGTTTTTTTTTTTTTACCCTTTCTTTCATTCTCGCATCTCGGTATGAATATTTGACGCGAATGTCGCAAGACAGAAGCTACAGGCTGGGGCTCTGCGGCATTATGGAAAAAGAGAGGCAGTGGTCCGCGTGGCTATCCGCATATACAGCGCAGCAATGGAACAACCAGACATCCTGTGTATATATATAAATACTTCATGAGCTTTGAGCTCGACTCGCCCTTCCATCCTCCCCTCCCACCTCTCGTAGCTCTATATTGTTCAGTGGCAGAGACCTGGCGCACTGAGAGCTTTCTCTCTCTCTCTCTCTCTCTCTCTCTCTCTCGGTATAGTACGGTCCAGTTCACCGATATACGCTCCCTGCCATCTCTTCTGGAAAATATGTATGAAATATGAAAGGCCACGCCAGGATCACGCGCGAAAACGTCCTTATACGTCGTTCTCACTCCCTCCTTTCTCTCTTTCTCTTTATATACATGTCTGTCTCTTCTTTTCCGCACAGCCCCGCTCCCGGTCCGGTATTCCTCTCGACTCGCCGAATTTACATTTCTACTTGTCGTGTTATTCTATACGAGATGGACCTTATACATATATATGCGCGCGTATGCATTTATATTTGTCAGGCATATGCATGCGTGAAAAAAAAACAAACTCTCTTTGCACGTAACATCTCGCCGTGAGATCAACGTGAATATCATCACCGATACCAATCATATCGTGCTACTGCTTCCTATAAAAAATGTATGCACTCAACATCCCGTATCATCGTGTATATGCATCGAGATGCACACCTTGCGTCGCGCAATCCTACCCGCCTGTCAACAATTCTCTCTCTCTCTCTCTCTCTCTTCCTTTTTCTCTTTCTCTTTCTATCTGTTTGTCTGATGCTTTCTCTCTCATTCTCTTTCTCTCTTTCTGGTGAGCTACGTATGAGCTACGTGCTCTCATATTATTTGCGGGCGAAAAAAAAAAAACGTTTCACACTCCACGAGCTTGTCCACAGAGCTTTGGTATTATTGGACTCTGGTACACGATTACTGCGAGCTCTCCACCACGGTGTGACTCAACGCGTGGGGCACTCGCACGTATTGCGTCAGAACATAGATGAAAATATCCGGATTATACCTGCGATGAAACGCATTTCGAGAACAACAAAACAGTCGGATACCAGCACCGGCGGACGAATAAACAAACGAAAAATAGTTTTAAAAGAAAAAAACAAAAAAAAAACTTTGAAATGCGCGAGCGATAAAACAAAATTCCGATGATAAAGGGTAAAAATATGTGGATCTCAATCAAACGTTGGGCAATATTGATTTGAGCCATATTGTACTATTGGATAGAATACAAAAGAACATTTTGTTTAATCCTAGAGCTTTTGACAGTAGGCATTTTCAAAAAATAATTTAAATGATTGTTTAAAAAGGGAACGAAATGGCACTAACAAATATTTTGTTTATTGTTTGTCATTGTTATATTTATCGAAATAGGTTCATAACATTTTACGGTAAAAATATAATACGTCACGAGCAATCCATCGCAGGTTATTCAGAACTATCAAGTTCATGCAACGGTCTTGTTTCTGTTAAAGCCAGTGTGTGCGCATACGTAACGCTGCTCTAATTAATCATACAGCTTGTCAAAGATGCTCGCGGATGCGTGGCTTTATTGTTTCGCATATAGGCGTGCTGTCAGTTCAAGCTGCGGAGATGATGTAAGACGATGCACCGATGAAAATGGGAGGAAGAAATGAATGTCCAGTTGGTTATAGAAACGACAGCCTTTCACTTATTCCTTTTGTTTCAAAATAAATATTTCACCTATGATAACAATACAATATGACAACAATGATGAGCAAAAACGGAAAAAAGTTTTTTTTTTTTATTAGAATCTCATCCGATGAAATATTCAACATTGTATTATCATTAAACGATGATACTGATTTTTCGTGATCGATTAAATGAGGATATTTCAAGGCACAGTGTAAGCGTCAGATGCAGCAATGAAAACTAAATTGCACGACAGGGTAACATTTGATAATCGTCTAACGCACGAGCTCAATTCCCAATTCCCAATGCGTCGATATTCGAGTCAGATACACTGGAGGGTTTATTGTATAGGAACAATATTCGTATTCGTGACCGCACGATCGACGATTCATATCGTGCACGCAAATTGGACCGATTACTAATTGGTTTAGACGTGTGGAATTATCCGTTGGGCCTTTGTAGGATGACCAGTATTACCGGAGCGAAATTCTAATTACGCCAAAGGTCCATATTTGAAATAATTGCTATCCTGTGATCAATCATTTACAGTGGTCTAATTAAATCTAGAGGATACGTCCATCATCTAGAGGATGTTCGTCCATCATCACAGATGATTTTTCGGATTTTATGCGATTGCGGTTCATTATTCTCTTTATCTTTCCCTCTCCGATTTACTGATGACTTTTGAATAAAAATCTGGCTAATGGAGCGCTAATTTATCGATACGAGAGCAAGATATCAAAGGCTCCCAGCGGTCCATCGAAATAAGCCCACTCGACAGCAACACCGCGGTTATCGATTAGTGCGATGATATTTCATACTCTATGCAACCGACTACATTCTCGAGCACTTATCTTCTCCGGGTTATGGTGTATTCTGGACCCAGCTGCGTTCAACATGTACCGTCGTTGATGTCATCGTCGTCGTCGTCTTATTTGCTCTTCACCCGGGCGCACCACACCAATTCGATTACGGAAACTCGTCCGGAGCTATCCAATCCGAAGATCGAGGGTAACGCGATCGACGTTGAAATGGAATCGTGCCATACCGCGTTTCCCGAATGTAAAGAAGCATCATGATGCCCTCTGGAGCACAAAAGCCCTTCGTACTTGCCCTTCCCCCCACTCCCACCCTTTCGAGCGCCGTCAATCTCGTCTCCTTCGTCCCTTGTTATTCCCTTCTCCTCCTCTCCCCCTCGCTCTATCACTTTCTGAGAGACCATATCCCCGTGCGCGGCGTGTGCTTTAAATCCCTGCATGCGAGGAGGGATTTGAAGCTGGGTGGTAGGTACTGCCGGGCAGGCTCAAGGACGAATATAGGGGGGAAGGAGGGGGGCACACGATCGTCGCCCGGTGTGCATTGTACGCGGCATGATTTATGAGGAGAGCCTTGAGGGGCCCCGAGGAAACCCAGAAGGGAATAAAGGCCATGTATATACATATATATATATACACATTTTGGTGTGTATGTCGCTTATACACAGGTAACTCTGTCACGTTGGGCTAAGGCAGCTTACGTGCGCATCACGTGTATTCCCCGAGCAAGGTAGTCATCACTGACGAGGTGTATATATATACTTGGCGTGTTCGGAGTATATATAGGGAAAAGGGCCTTTCTTGTGTGTGTGTGTGTATGTACCTACGTGCAGTACGTGTTACAAGGATACCATGCTGATATTGCCTACGACAGGACATTTTAAAATCCATCAGGTATACGCGGACGCCGTGAGTACCTGCCGGCTGAAGCAGAATATTGGATACGCAACAACTTTTTTTTCTCCTGCTTCTTTCTAAATTGCTAGGCAATCACGAAAAAAAAATAGGCTATTGACTGAGACTACTATGATTCCATGAGATTTTTCGTTACTATTGTAAACGATAAAGAATACACGAGAGGAACGAAATGAAATTCGCAAACAATGCTATTGATTGGTTATATATACAAGAGTAGTGTGCAATAATGAAAAGAGCTAATTCAGCGCTTAACCATGGTTTGTAGCCACGCTCTCGAAGTGGGAGAGGAAAAAAAAACGACGGCGCAGCTCGAAACGTGATTATCGATTCTTCAGGCAAGAGAACACAGGAAACTCACGGTATAAATATATATGCTATATATGGATTTTCTCTGCTGGTGGTAAGTGGTCTACGTGTTTTTGCCTCGCGGCACAGGAGCACGCGATGCAGCATTTTTGACCCTCCTTTTCTCTTCTTTGCTCCACGTCCACGAGCTCCGCTTTTACAAGGATCTTCCTTAGCAAGTACAGATATTCACACACGTGGGTATATATATAGAGAGAAGAGAGGAAGAGAGAGAGAGAGAGAGAGACGTTTGGCAGAGCAATGCTCGACCTCCCAGTTTATCTGCCCTCTTCGTTCACCCTCTTCTTCCCCCTGCGCGATAGCTATATATGTGCCGCTCACACTGCACCTCATCGGTAACGGCCCGAACTCTGTTACGGCTATTCACCACCCGCTACTTTCGATCTAACGGACCTCCACGAGGGGTTTATGCAGATCAAGCGAGCGTGACGTCCGTGCACGGCACGAGAGTGCCCCGTGTGCAAATATACATGTATATTTTAACACGGGAACGCTACAATGGAACATCGCCGCTCTACACTAAAGAGAAACGTTCGGTGACGCTACGTACGTGAACAGTTTTGCACATTGGATGCTTGATGTACAACAAAATAATAATAATGATGATGATAAAAAAAATATAGTCTGGAGAAGCATTTCACCACAAGCTTTCATGGTCCATCTTGTAGTTTCTTAGATCTTTTGCATCTGATCAAGAAATACTGGTCGACAATTGCTAAAGTGCGGTGCTCGTGGCAGAGTATTTGATTTGATCTTTGACCCCAATCTGGCGCTGGAATAGCAAAGACAGGAAAGGAAAGTATAGATAAGAAGATATTCGCTATTCATTAATTGCATGAAATTGCTGTGTCCAGAGGTCGAAGAACAGGAAATAACTTCAAAGTTCTAATGCGCCGTGGTTGTGTGCACACAGTGGCGCAATAGTGCAAATAGTGGAATGAAGGCCATCAGGCACACAGACCCGCTGGAATTTAAATTAAACGAGGGACTGTAACAGACTAGCAGGAGCCGGCCAATATAAAATCGTATAATTAGAATCTCCCAGGTAAATGAGCCTACCGGCACTAGTCGTTTCTGATAAGTCCCAGGAATTAATTCGCAAGAAATAATCTCATCGTCGTCATCGTCGTATAGTTCCATACTAAAGAAACCTAAAGAGGCGCACCGGACCGCGTTCACATACCGCATAACCATGCACAAGGTTCAGATTATATGTATATTATACAACATACAGTCTCCGGAATATAACAGATACAACGATGATAACGTATCGAGCGGGCGTGGCCATGGCGTACTTTGAGATTACACGACAGACCTTATGTGTTCGCTGCTGCGCGGGAGTAATGCTTTTCTTATATGAGAATGAAAAGCTTCGGGCGATGCCAGGGCACGTGCCTTAGCTCGACTCGACGCGTTATACTCCGACTTGAGTCTGTTTTCTCTTCTACGTTGACGACCAGCATTATTGGCGAACGTGTCCCCGCGACGACGATCCAGGAAAACGATTTCTCTAGCTAGTTTTTCGTTTTCTCTTTATTATCTTCTCCTTTGATGTCTTTCGTATATATAATCGTATATAATCGTAACATAATTTGAGTATTTCGAGGAAAAATTGTCAGTGAACTGAATTATTTTAAGCAAAAACTCATTTCTCGCTTTTTGTTGTTACGTAAGAGTTTGAGAATTGCAGGCAATTTTAGTTTTCTGATCCGCTATTGGCAGTTTAGTAAACAATGTGACATTTCAAGTGAATACATATTGCATAAGAATTTTGCCTTAGACTTGTCATGTGCATGATAAGAACGCTCCCATTTGTTACAATATGTCCGTGTGTACGTGCAAATCGTGAGATTTTCATATCGGACCGAGACAGCATCTGCCTCTAAAAAGAGAGTAGGTCCGGACCCACGGTAGAGTGAGGGACAGCGGGGGTTGGAAAGACACTTTCAGCGAGGGAACTGATTTACCGCAAATTGCCCGTTCTACGATTCGCAATAAGCATTGGGCAATCGCGTGTGTGCAATGTGGCAACGTCATGTGCCAGCGCAAAGATCACGTGAGTCTCAAGCTCGCTCGGTCTTTGCTTACTTGTAGGTGCTCGCTTCTCCGATTATATAGATGTACATTACTCATGAAACAGTCGCTTTCCTCTGGTATTATATTCTTCTGGTGGTTAAGTTGCCTCGCCTATCGTGTGGCATTCCTAATGCTCACACAAACTGACATAACACATCGCGCAGCCACTGTTGTTTGGTCACGTCGTAAACTCGTCGAACATTGCAATCGTGCCGAGCCCTCATTCCCGCCAATAAAGTACGCGTTGCAAAAACTATTTTTTGTAAACTCCTTGCCAAAGACACGCATCAGTTACGTGCCTTATCCGTGCAACTTATAAATTGATTATCATTTAAAAAAAAAAAAAAACAACCACTTGCGTTACCTCATCCATTGACTTGAATCATCATCGCGCCACACCTAAACTTCCTGTTACGTGTACTATTCCGCGCTCACCTGCGTTGATTAATTGTTCACCTGGATTGACTCGTGCATGGATTACGTAATAGTGATGTAAAATAGTTCTGAATCCAATAAATATCGTTCGAAAGTATAGTCTCTGTCTGGTCACATTTACATTAATTTCATTCATGATTGGCTGTAAATTTTAGATGTGCCCTTATACACATTTGGGGTGGATGGACCTCAGATTTTTAACACGTGTATTGTGTATATCTGTAACTTTGAAACGTTTCTGCATAAACGATGGGTAAAATAAGTTTATGATTCCTAGATAGTAAAGTGTACCAGCACAGTAGCGATAAACCCGGCAACATAAGCTTTCTACGAACTAAAATCTAGCCATGTTACTCCTCTCGTTCAAATACTTCCTATATAGAGATTTTGCTTTTGAACCAGCACTAACATATTCCCTTGGATGTCGCGTTGCGCAAGTTGTACTTTGAGGAACACCTTTTGGGTCATAAAGACCGGTGTAACGTGTATGTATGTGTGTGAGTGCAATGTCGTTTTGCATTGATGAAATTGCCCCGGGCTTCATATCTCATAGTGGTCCCTTACTCGCTTTGAAAATGTTCCCTATCTTTCATGCGGAATATATCAGAATTCGTAATTAGCGTGGACGATGGATGGAAAAAAGAAATTATTATTTATGAAAAGCTGGCTTGCTGATGCCTTTTTATGGTAAAAAGGCGCTCTCTTCCATGGCGCATAGTCCGGTTAAAAACCTACTGAAATTTTTATTCATTTGCACCATCTGCGAATTATATCAAAAGAGCCCTTTATTTACGAGCAAAAAATGCGGCGTTTAATGCCTTGACCTATGGAGCACTCCGTAATCTCGGGTTACGATGGCACATCCACTATTTTGACTTATTATTCTTTCACTTCATTTTCTTCTTTCATCTCTCTTTCTCTCTATCGCTCATACTGCGGCTAACAAAACCTCGCAGTCTCGTGTGACGACAGGCAGAAAGAGAGAATATAGAAGACTGTGTGTTATGTGATTTCGTTTTATGGCACCAGCGTCTCCTTTAACTGAACTTGCGACTCGCTCAACGATGTTGCAGTCGTTGCGGTAACGTCGGCGTGTTAACGGGCGCCAAGGGGGTTTGCCACTCCAAGAGATGCTGCGGTGGCAGAATGACGCGAGCCCTACATGTACACATTCCTCATACATATATCTATGAACATTGTCAGAAATACCCCTAAGGAATCCTGCGCTTTATGTACTGCGACGCAGTGAATCCCGTTGGCATCTATTACTTCCAGATCATTCTGTTTTTTTACCTCTCGTCTCAGTGTACCTAACGCGGTAACGAGGGTTGCCATGCAGACCTCGTCAAATGATCGTAGAACGATGCGTGATGAAAATCTTTATGAAAACTCATTGCCGAGAATGCTCCAGAAATTCGCATGTTTTGCTTACTGGAGCGTACAGTCAACGCTGTTGTCATTGATAGCTTTTGGAACTGATCGGACGAAAATGCATCGAAACGCATGGTCGATTTGTTTCAATTTTGCAGAAGAATTAATGATCCTTAACCTTTTGACGATCGTCATTTTTTTTTTCTTATTGGAAAAGTGTAACTTTGCTGAAATTTTCCATACAAATGTTTCCAAAGTAGTAGTATATGTTGGCGGGAGGTAGTAAAGGAAAATGTTAACATTTTTAAATCGTCCAAAAAAGTTTTCTAAAGTATTTTGAATTGACGGTAAATTGAATAAAAATATTGCAAGAGACTTTTCAAAAAAATATGTACAATGTATCTTAATTTCTCGATGATATGGGCTTCGCTTTGTGAAATAATCTGGAACTTCCTTAAAAAAAACCAAAGAGAAATACATTCAATCAAAAAAGAGTTTGCTTGATGTGAGCATTAGCTGAATATTTCGTGTAATATTGCACAAACATAGAGATCTACAATGCTCAAGTCCCAAATAAACTACCCCGCTAGAAAACATTGTTGGCAGTGTCAGGTCATTAAAACATCATAGACGTAAATCGTATAGACGTTATGTCTTGCAAAAAAGGTTGATATCGAGTAAACTTCCAACTGAATGGGTTCGAGAGCGTGATCAAAGTGTGAACGGTTCGTCGGAGCCTCTGTTGGGCTGGTAAATATCAGCGATTAGGCAGGTTTACGCTTGTCGCCAACAGATGCGCAAACATATGCATTGGCCGAAGGTTTATGCAGGAACAACGGAAGCACTCAGAAGAGCCTATCTAATCGCGCTTAATGCCATATTGAGAGAGGGCAGAGGAATTTGGTCGTCTTATCTTTCGGGTATTTAGGTCGATCGGGTAATTAAGCAGAGAAACGGTTGTCCGGGTAATCTGCTTACGAGATTGAACGCATATTGCGCTATAACGTTGCAAAGCGCAGATGGAGACAAGGGAATATGAGCGGGAGTGCTTGGTGACACGATCGCAAAAACAGGTGTGTCACGATGCTTACCTTCCTCCTTCCACCCGACCTGAACTCATTCTTATTTGCGATTTATGTACTCGTCCAAGCAACGTTTGTATACCATGGATTATAACACCGACTGTAAAGCATCGAATATAAAAGAACAATCGTCAGTTGTGCGACTCTTATCGGTCGGTAAATTTATACGTAAGTCATGAAGCCTTTGCGCGATATAACATGGCACACGTTTATTTACGAGTAAATGACCGTCACTAAAGCACAACGATATTTAGAACATGAGTCACTCGAAGCTTTGAATTTATCTTTGAAAGTATTCGTGTATACAATGTGAGCGTGTTCGTTGGCTTTTTGCGAGAGAATAAATCGCTGCGCTCTGCTCCACCATCGGCAAGGCTAAAGTGCGGTAGTCTTACTTCCTCCGGTAAAAGTTATATCCACTGGTAAAACCGATAGCATACGCCTTCTTCCCTTTCATTCAACGGTGCTTGGACACGAATGATCGGCTTCCCCACTTACACGTCAGATTCGATCGGATGGCATATGGGGTAATGCTTACGCTGCATATAATCCCCCTTGTGAACGTATAAAGAACGTTTCACTCAAGTTTTACCAAAGTTTCCTATCAATATTAATGGCGCTATTTCAGTCGTGAAATTCGAGACGAACGCTCAAGATAATAATCGCGTCATATTTGATGTCGTTACTATGAACTTTCAAAATGCATAGAATAATAATGATCATGCAGATTAAATTGAGAGCACACTTTAGAGATGTATTATTTAAATTGAAATGATATTATTATTCTTTTACCTTCCACAAACTCATATTAATTTTGGTTTGTCTATTTTTTTTTGTTTCAGGTAAGTGGCAATAATAACATCGGTTCTATTATCACCAGGGATGTAAGTACACGAATTACATTTTTTTTTACTGTAATCGTGAGATTTTCACATTGAACCGCGAATCTTCAGAACTGTGCCATGTTTTTGTTTGATGATAGGGAAAAATGATTTTAGAGATTTTTATTCGTGGGTGCTGACTTGAAAATTTTTCGTGTATCACAGATACGGTTCGTTTCACCCTTATTTGTACTAACGATGCGATAACGGATGAATTGATGAATACATAAAAGATTATACTTCCGTGAATCGAGCGTGCATAAATTATTATTCAGCACAGTGTGCATAACGAGAGAGAATCTCGCGGTCGAGCATGCTTCGTTCCACGCTTTTCTCAGTCTGAGTATATCCATGTATAACCTACCGAGATTCTCTTTTGCACGGTACCGCGCGATGATATTTATGCTCCGATGGAGTGTATCGCCCGCTCAGCTAACACGCCAGCGCTATGAGAGCGAGGAAGAGAGAGAGAAAGAAATAGGGGAAGACGCGGTTGTTTTAGCTTTGGAACTTCCACAGCGTAGCACACATAGTTCTCATCTGCAAACCCGGCGCGAGAACGCAGCAGCTTTCTTCGTTAATGTAAACAGTTTTTACATGTTTTCCACCGTTTCCTACAGTCTTCTTCATTAGCCCGATTCTGTACGTACGAAATATTTCGAATAGTGCGGTTTAAAGTTTTTTTTAAATAATGTCTTACTGGGCAGATCAAACCTAAACTTTGTACAAGCATACCTATCGATCGGCATAAAAAGTTTGCTAAATTCTTGGTCTCCGTAAATGGTTGAGAAACTAAATACGCATAAGCTGATAACGGAAGGAAGGGAAACCCTTCGGGCACAGCCGTGTACTCGGACGAGCTCTTCCTTGTCTACCAGCCACAGGCAATACAGAAACTACCGTGAGATAGAACAAGTATCGCCCTCTTCTTTCCTCTTTTCCTTTGGCTCCCTCGCCCTCTCTCTCTTTCTCTCTCTTTGGATGTAATTCCATTCCCGCCTTTACTCTGAAATCGATACTCCCGATGTAGCCGTCTCTAATACTATTCCTCGTCTCTTCTCTCATCGCTTTGTACGCAGTAGTGGTCCCCACACTAGAGTTTATCATCGAAAATTATTGATGCAACGAAGCTTCAAGGTGGAAGAAGCATAAATCCTAGATGCGTCGACGAACAGTGGCATTTTCGTTGATTAGCACGTTTCAGAAGCTTGACGAGACTTTCGATATGTTGATTCTGTAGCTGATTCAAGGTTTGAAGTTTCTCGCTTTCAATCTATTATTTGTCGACGTTATGCATGAGTGAATCAACTAAACTTCTTCATACATAAGCACCAAGGAAATGTGCAAAATACAATTTACTCGCATTGCAGTAGCAGATGTGTCATAATAGCTAGAAGAGCCAAAGTAAGAAAAAAAACAATAATATTTGTCTCAAATTTTGAACCGATAGTTCAGAAATTCAGGTAGAAAATCATTTGTTTAACAATTTAGGTCTAAAAATTAGTAATTTAGCAACTCAACGGAAAAATCAATATTTCTGGAATCTAGATAGAAAATTAATGAGTTTTGTTTCAAACTTTGATTGAATAATTAGGCAATCTTGATGAATACGTTTATAGTCATTAACTTTGCAAATTGAAGAACTGGATTCATCATACTGAATTTGTATGCCTATCCACGATCTGTGGTGTGTACTAGACCGTTTAACGCAAACACAAATATTAATTCAGGCGAGCACATCCCACGCGCGCTTTACTGCAAACCAAAACGTAACCGCCCTCGCAAGGGCTTCTGCATCATCATCAATAGAACTTCCTAGAGTCGTGACCGACGTGACTCTGAGGCGTAACTCACGGGACATCGAGTAAGCGAGACAGAGAGATGGAGAGTGGTATTCACCGAAGCACCGACCACGGTCAACGAGTTCCCGACATTGGCGAGGCCCAGCGCGCTCATAGTCCACCACAGTCACGCCGTGCTCAACCAGAACCCGGCTAATTACTAATTATTCCTTCGATCGTAGAATCCCCCTATGGTGATTTCCTCCGAGCATTGCCACTCCCGTAACACGCGAGGAAGCTGAATACCCCGGTGGCTTGAAATCTATGATAGACAACACTGTGTATGCAACACATGCATAATTTTGAATGAACATTTGAACTAACATATGAAAATGTTACTGTCCAGTAAATTCATCCTGTATTTTTCTACACCTATAAATTGATGAGCTACATAATTAATATTCAAAATTTTTATTCAGGATCGGTGAATCTTCTTTCTGTTATTGTTGGAACAATAATAAATGTTTCAACTTGTGTTTTAGTAGCTTGATCATAAAAATTCTCTTTTTCAAGAATTCCGAGCTGTCCTAATTAGGCATATAGTTCAAGTTTGAATCCATACAATATGTAGTTAGTGTTCTTTCTTTTGGTATGACTGAAATGACAGTGATGACGGTTTGACCAAGGGTACATCGGGAGCTTCTTTAAAATTCCACTGCGCAACACCTTCATTATACGTTCTTCGAAGCTTCAGCTACGAAACTCCATGCTCTATGCGGAATAACTTATTCGGTAATTGCCCGGGAGGATCTCACGTCAAGGGGGATATAACTCGATCCTATGTGCTCGAGAAGCCGGTCGGGTTGAATATTTCTTTTTGCGGAAGCTCGGGCTAGTCGTTCGAAAGATCGTTGGTGCACACATACTGATGATGCGGCACGTCGTGTTCTCTTCAGTCATCCGGCGGCGTGCTCGAGTGATCGACAGGCATGCACACTAGCGCGCGCGCGATCTTCGTACCGCGAGTCTAATCACGCCCAATGAGTGTCCAGAGGCGAACAGGGACGAGAGAAACTCGAGAGCCATGCTCGCTATAATCGCACGGTAGGACACTTTAAGTACACCGCGTCACACTTTATTGGCGCGGTAGGGCATTAGTTTCACAGCAGCTCGAGAGCAGCGAGCAAAGATTCAACCGATGGGTTGCTTTATACTCGCGGTGAACTGATGCGACACTTATGGTTGTATCAGAGACTACTTTGTTGTATTGGATCGGATAAGACCAATATAGGAGCTTGTTCCAATTTGATAAAGGATCTCGAATCATTTTTTTTTCTCTATTTAAAATCATTCTCGAAACGGTGAATCCAGGCTTACATCAGATCTTATCAGGTACTTACTTATGCAACTTAGGACTTGGGTCTTATTAAGCTTAAATCAAATCCAGTTTATAGGTCATCGACTTGAAGAGGTTTTAGGTTATTGAGAATACACTTCGTTTTAAAAAACTCATATTAATTTAGAAATAAAGTGGTTTCATTTTATAAAAGCTTCCAAAAATTAGGTCATCTTCGATGTTGAAATGGAAAAAGTATCCTGTGAATATCCTCCGTGACACATTCTCCATTATCGTAAAAGTACACTCGTGGATAGCGTTTGAAAATGGGAACAGCCGGAATGGCAGTTAAAGATAGTTGCGCCACTCTTGTTTACCGGTAAGACGCGATAAGAACTAGCTGACCTCTGGTTCTCAAAGTTTGACTTTTTACTATCGCAATCAGTGCTATATGTTGCGCGAGCTGCCCCTCAGTCCCATCCTTTGCCGTGTGTTTGCCTCCTTTCTCTCATGTTCGTGTGAGCGTATATCCAGTGGGCATCGAGTGTGTATATGTAACCTCGTAAACCTCGATATATAATCGCACTGGAAGATTGATGACGTGGAATGCAGAGGGCTCTTTAGGTTCACGCCACACATGATGTACCATCACTCGCTGGAATATCATAGCTCGCGGTTCAGGGAAAAGCCTGATGATCGCCACTTCTATCCAGAAGTCGGGTAGCCTCGCATTCCCTTTCATCTTGTGCTATCCCCGAGCAACTTTATCGCCGACAACTTCTCGCGCCCAAGAAAACTATACGGAATAAGGTGTAACTTGTGTATTCACAAGTGCATGCCCGCAAGAGCAGTGTTTCTCCTCTTTCAACATTTTTCATCTTTTCTTTTTTTTTTTTTTTGGTATCTTATTTTCACTGCAAAAAGAGGCTGGAGAGCAGACCACTTGGCGCTGATAGTACGGTTTATTCGTCTGAGAAATATAAACGCCGTGACGGAGTGGGGGAAGGAGGGGGAGCACTACTTATAAGCACACGAAGGCTCGCGCTATACACGGCTTTTTTCGTCCCATCTCAAGATATGTTAATTCTCCCGAGTCATTTCTTACAGCGTACTTATGCGCATATATATCCAACATCTTAGTTTTCTAATCCCTTTACCCAGCGGAGACTTTATCACGGATAATCGTGGCAGACAGACGCATCCTTATCAATTAATCGACGCAGTCGCGTAGTAGAAAGTGCGTATTCGTGATAGATGTGCAGTAGCCGAGAATCCTGACTGTCTTTTGCCACACGGTTCTTTTGGTATCGCATGACGTATCGGATGCTCTCGTTAATCCAAGACACGTGGACAAGCCTAATGTGGTAGTTGCGGCTAAAGGGGGCGGCTATCTCTTTCACTATGTAGAGAAGGCTGGAAAGTAAGAATGATCAGTGCGAAAGTTTTCTTTCGGCCATTGGTGTTTTATCAATGATTGACAACGTAGTACAGCAAATTATACATATTCCGAATCATTGCATTGTGCATATAATGGAGATTGCAACGCACCGATAACTCGGCTTGTCAGATTTTCCTTGAACTACCAATCACTTGACTGTTTATCGCGATGTGTACCACTCTCTTGCACAAGTATGGAGTTATTTCTCTTCCCCCCTCCCCCTCTTTCTCTCTCCCTCTCTCTCTCTCAATTCGAGAGACTTGAGAGACCGCGTGTGAAGAGACTCCGCGGGTTTTGCCTTTGCCGCAGTATAAGGTATATATAAGAGATGAGAGTGCGTCCATCACGTTGTACTTATATACACGAGGGGATATACAGAGGCCTGCTGCTCTTCCTCGCGATATTTCTTCTTGCTTCAGCGCCCGCGCGCGCGCGCGCTCTCACTCACTTGAGTACTGCAGGATTCTTGGTAGTCTTGCAACTGCCGAAGTCGCATGGGATATACAGTAGTAAAGAGCAAGAGTATATGGCCTGGACGATCATCTAAACGCGATATGTCAGGCCCGTGACGCAAGACGACTCACCTATGTATCGACGCCGGTCTCTCGAGGGTCTCGCGCGACTGGGAGGACGTTCGTCTTCCTCCCCGTTGCGATTCCAGTGGCCGATAAGTATATATTACACTGCGGCATATTAGATCTATATACTATGTGTGTGTGTGTGTGTGCACACATACAGAAACGTATCCAAGGCTTCTCCACCGGCGTGAAAAACCGATGAGAAAATACGCCGGGGAACATGACGCGCACCCCCTGTCGTTACAACTTCTGAAATTGTAGCTTTTTCTTTTTTTTTTTACGACTTTCGTATGTACATCGCCCTCGATATCTTGCGCGTCGTACAAAAACTTCTTACGCTCTTTTTTTTTTTCTTTTATTTTCTTATCAATTTCTCCGAGCTCTCAGACCAACCTATTTTCAGAAAAAAATTATTATTGTGTCAGCTGTAAAATAAAAGTGAACGAACAGTGATTTCAGTAAGAGTCAACTGTTTAGTAATTGAACAGGTGTGTCTTTGGAGAATTTTTTATTGCTGGAATGTACAGTTTTTCAATATTTTTGATCGTCTAAAATAGTATCTATGTTCAATGTAACGTTTTTTTTTTTTAATTACAAAATGAAAAATTACGAAATGAATTTTGCGTTAGGTTGATGTACAATTTTAACTGTGAAATAAAATCAAAAATCAACTGAGCTCGTGATGAGAGTTGGAGACGAAAGAGAGACAGAGAGAGAGAGAAAGCCGGAGGATATCGAGCGAACAATTTGCGATGTGTGACGTTAATGTGAATGGAGATTTCAATTCGTCTGCGTGCGCGAAGCCCAGCGCGACACGTCGTCTGTTAGTTGCGTCATAGTTCGGGGCTTGACGACTTGCAAGCCCACTTCACACAGCACGCAGTGTTCTCTGTACTGCCGAGTGGCAAGAACAACTAGCAAATTCTATTATTCAAACATAAATGCAATTATATAGCGGACGTGTGTGTATTTGACCCGTTTCCACCCGGAAAGCTCAGCGTTATTGTTTTGGCGTTTCGTATTTAGTAAACGCAGATACGCGTTCAATATTTATTCAAGCATTCGCAAACCCACATTTGTTGCCCGAGCTTCCTCACGAATATATTCTCCCGTTTCTCCGTGAAAATAATTGTCCTAATAGTTTTGACGTCACAGTTTCACAACGTGCTAGAAGGAGACTTTAAACTCGGATAATCCCGATTTGACAATTCATCATTCGTCTCTATCGTCAGTTCACGCTCGTGACGTCTTCTCGACGTTATTTCGCTCGAGAGATTGAAAATCAAATTAATCCGCCTTCCCATCGATCGATCGTCTTCTCTCACGTGTGATTTCTCATTACTCCAGTTACGAATAAACGCTCGCAGCTCTCGTTATATTCCTACGACTCCCAGTGTGTGCAATTAAGACCGCCTTTTCCCTGAATTGTCACGTTTCGAAGCTCCGTCGAATTATTCCGATGAATTATAATTGGATAATTCGGAGTCTTATGAGCAGCGTGGCTAGTTGATAAACGTTGATTAAAAAACCGTAAGGAAAGTTCTATAGAGTTCAAGTAAATTAAATTATACACACAATACTTTTAATAAAATAACAGAAACTTTATTTTTATATTCTTATAATCCACTTTTAATTACAACGTTTTATTTAATAACGGCGTACCTTTTATAATCCTTTTTATTTACTCGTCTTTTATACTCTCTACAGTTATAGTTATTACTTGCTTAATTAATTAGATTCTTGAATCTTTTATTCTTCCTCAATTGGCGGTCGTAGTTTATTTGGAGACTAATGTACAGCCATATTGGCTTCGAGTTCACCATTCATCGTTAAAACTTCTGCGTCGTTTTTTTTTTATCCTCTTTTCCGAAAGAAACATCGATGAATTTTAATGAAAAATGTGCAGCAATAGCCTCTCCCTTTCTCTCTCCCTCCACCTATATGTATATCTCACGCTGAATAATTAAGTAGGACTTGTTTCGAAGTTTCATCGGAGTCTTCTGAAGCAACGAGGTCGTTCGTATATATACAAAAATTGCCAGAGTGAGAGAGAGAGAGAGGGAGCATTAGTTATAGCCAATTTTATACATATTTACACAAAGTGCGCCACCCACTCGGTAGGCAGGGGGGGTTTACAGTATGAAAAATCGATTATGCAATATCAAGCTATCAAGAGGGCTCTCACAAATGCTCACATACGCTTTTCATTGCGTGCACCGTATGTATATTTGCACTAACTCACATATACAGAGCACTGAGAGAGCGAGCGCGCGCGCGCGCGTTACGGTAGCCGCATTCCTCCGCGTATCTAATAATGTTCAGTGAAAGTTCCTCTCATGCATGGTTGAGCTTGTTTGCATGGTCTAGTGTATACCTATATTCAGACACACACACACACACACACACACATACACACGCTCGCAGACACTTTTGTGCTGCTCGAAGAGCTCCTGAAGTGGTGGAGGTACAGGTTGAATATATACGTTTACATGAACACTTGTATTCTGTATATGTACTTGAAGTGGAGTTCGGCCTCATATACCAGGACATACTTCACTTGGTGCGCGAGTCTAGATAGTCGCGTCGGTTATTTCTTCCACTTTGCAGTGTTCCATGGATATCGATGCACTTGCATACACAATCGTGAACTCTCGTCTCGGGGCTCTGAACATGTCAGCGTTAGTCTCCTGGCCTGTGTCTCTGATGGCATATATATATATACATGCCATTGTCGCGATATATCATTTCATCCATGAGACGATTGTCGTTTGCGTATTGTTCGTATTGTATTCAACCCATCCTCGTGGCAGTTGACAGTCCTGAAACATATAATTTCCACGGCAATGTATCACACGTGCGCATGACAGACGATAACATTGTGAGAACTTGTGCTGTAGCATTCATAGAATGTATATTTCATATCTTCGAAGAAATCTCGAAGAAACTATACATTCAACCATGAAACAGAGGATATGTTTGAGCTAGTTGGAGATCTCGTGGACTGGAGTGACTTCGGGATGTTGAAACGAATTAGAATTCAATCGACAGCCAAGGTACATAATTGAACGATGTTGAGGAGCAGCCTCCAAGATTGCAACAGGAAATCATCGTGTTATCTCGGCAACATGGCGCAGTATAACGTGAAACATTCCAAACACATTTCAACATTCTATACCGGCCCAACAATACAATCCGAAATGCTCATTGTTCACGAAACCGTGAATCCAATGCTTTTAGCCAGAATCTATTCCAAAACATGGCACACATGAATACCGCGGCGAGCTGCTCTCGCGGTATGTGCGGCTCGGCCAGTGCGGTACAGCGAAATCTACGTGTGAACAAGTATACATCCGCGGCCAACGAGAGAACTCGAACTAGCTCTCTTCCTCTCTCTCTGGCCCGCGGATCGTCGAATGTTCCCCATTCGGCCATTGTGTTGCATTGTTTTTCATGGCTGCCATCCAATACCATTCGAAATTAGAGCATCATGCAATATTGTGCGAGCACTTGTATGAAGCACACGTTCGATGTTGAAAGTGCATACTGATGGTACATCCAATAGTTTGTATGCTATAAGAACAGCTCGGAAAGACCGAATTTCTATTCTATATCGAGTCTTTTGACATTTTACTGCATCATTACTGCGCTTCGATCGATAAAATTAATTGAGTCTGTCAATGAAAGCTAATACAATTATAATTGGAACATTTATCAATGTTCCAAGCTCGTGGCATTACCACGACGATGGATATCGTGAAAATTGGCAAAATACATCGATGCACATTAGAAAGCGCGCCATAGATGTTTGCGTGCATTTTATTTCATTTTTTGTTTGTTATTCAATGATTCGTTTTAATGGGGAATTATTCAATACTGTGAACGTTGAATAAATCCGTGCGAAGCCCTCGCGCATCTAGGACAAAACTTATCGCAAGAATATATCGGTTAGGTCGGTGGGCGCAACAAGTGCAACGGCTCCATCAATCTCCAAGCGCACAGACTGTGTTTGTATCCCTGTGTGTGTGTGTGTGTCGACGTTGTACAACCGCTGCCTCTAGATTGCTGCTGGTGGTACATGCGTGGGCACCACACACACTCTCTCTCTTTCTCTCTGCAGCGGCGTGAGAAACGACGAGCTGCCGAGCCTCGAGAACACGAGCTCTCGTTTAAAAGGTCACATTTCTAAGATTTTCTCGAGCTCTGTTAGGTTTCTCGCGGACACCATTCAGGCTGTTCAGACCTCTTGGTGCTCGTGCGGAGCGCGGATGGATGCGTGAATGTGTGCGGCTCGAATGTCAGACGAGGCTTGAGGAACTCGAGTCAAGAGAGGGTTAACAAAGAGCCAGAGGGGTGCACACGGACGTAAAACTTTTTCATCGCGCGGGTTAAACACAAAAGTGAACGAAAGAACGAACAATAAAGAGGGGAGGGGGAGAGAGAGAGAGAAAGAGGAAAAAAAGGTTATTCCGGGAGAGCGAGCGAAAGAACTCGACTTTATGGCGCTATTTTCATGTTGGTTAATGTCGCGAAAGCATCTCCGTAGTCCGGATGTAATAGTACAGTCGTCGAGGATGATGGCGTGTGCCATTTTTGCCAGCGAGATCTTCGAGAACTTTTGAGATTTTTAGGTCAAAAGAAAGTTGGCATCGCTGCCAGTGTTCTCTTGCATCCGATAAGAACACGGGTTTTTTTTCCCCTCAACTCGCGCATACAACGACGATCAGAAACGTCTGGGACACTTCTGAGGTTAAACACAAACTTTTGATTGCTCGAACGTGTTCCCCCGGTATCTCATAATTCTTCAGTGCTTATATGCGATCAAACGATATAACTTAACATTTTTATTACGATCGTACTAAAAACGTTAAAGCCCCTCATCGCATTTTATTCGCAAAAACAGAAACTCCCACAGTGATTTTACCCGAAAATATTCCGGCTATTCGACGCCCCGATGAATATAAACCTTAATTGAATGCATGCGCTCTGTGAAATATCGGTTGATGAAAAGCTGGGCTTTGTTCCAACCCCGCAAAACCTCGTTTCGGTGACATTTATGAGAATCACAAAATGGCTTTTTGTATGAGCTTCGGGACGCTCTCTCAGATGACTCTTCTCACACCAGGTGTTTACCCGCGCGTCTGCATCGGGCGCTATATGCCGCATGCTCGGAAGGGTGAAATCTCGTTTTGTGCACGTGTATGTATTTTTGTATGGTTCATGACGTGGCGGCGTCGAGGCCTTGCTGGTGTTCTTTAGCCGGCAGGTGCTTTTATAGAGCGCTAGATTACTTTTCGTTTTACGGACCACCAGACACAGATGCGCCACCCACTTATAATTTATTTTCTCTATATTCTCTGATCCCACAAGTATTAAAGCCCTGTCCCATTTTCAACAAAATGAATGTCGAACTACCACCACTCCCACTACTCGACTACGTGTGTAATATACAAAAACACGACAACATTATGATAAAATAAATGAAAATTATGATTAAGCCCCGCCGAAGTTCAACGACCTCTTGGACATGTTACGTCACACCGAGCATACTGAAACTCGACCGGTATACAATCCGATTAGATCATTGCACCCGCGTACCATACGGTTGTGCTGTGTGTACTGACAAATAACCAGTTTTCACGCAGCTCGCGATTTAATATAGCTATATACACAAACGGGCAATTTCGCCTGAACCGCAACAGCATTAAAAAAACATACAAACATACACGCATACGTACACGACATGGGAAAACATCTAGATTAGACTGGAGTATTATGTACACATGTAACAATGATAGCTTGAGATATTATGTTACAAATGGGTTACACCTAGGTCAATTTTGATGGAATCGAGTTTGGTTTTTTTTTTTACTTATTTTTCCGTGTTTCTCACACTTCCTCGTTTCTCTTAATTGATATTTAATATGAAAAAAGTTATTTCTTACCCCTAGAGAGTTAACAGTTTTATTGTTGAATTAGTTTTAGGACAATTCGAAGGGACGTTTCTCAAAACTTTAATTTATTGGCATTCACAAAAATGTCCAAAAGCTGCTGCAGGCTGCATTTACATGACGAGTTCGTCACTGGAAGTTATTCCAATTCATCCCTTTCCCTCGCTTCATACATGCTAGTTTTATACATTGGCTCGGGGACCACGGGAGCCGCGTCACCCATACATTTTCAGAGTTGCAAATTGACGCAACCCAAATCTGTCAAGCGGAATTTCGTAACCGAGGGGAGGGTTGAAAAAAAAAAAAACGGAACGTAGGAAACGCTGTCCAGGAGCCTCTGGGGGATGCATTTCATACGACAAACGTTGAACCCCGCGGGGTGCCAGCAGCCCAAATTTTCGTTTTGTTGACACGGTACTCGCGTACCGGATCTGAACACGAGATATACATGTGCGCGGAACACCAGCCGGTTTTATGCGTATAAACTCGATTGCCGTATACCTGCAAACGAAAGTTGCGCGTTCGAACACTTTCCGTTGTGCCTGGAACGGTCGCGCGTATATATTAAGAGCGGGAATAAAGAGAGAAACCTCGAAAGCGCTTGATAAAAGAGAATAATAGCGTTTAGTTCACCGATAAACGTAGCGAAAGTTCATTCGATAAACCCTAGTTTATATCATATCTATTGATTTTCACTGTCGACTCTTTATTATTCAAATGCGAATACGAGCGAGTTGAATTTTTCGATGAGGTATGAAAATAAATGAGAT
>JABMBV010052285.1:0-13989 GCA_018906735.1 Mesochorus sp. PSUC_FEM 10030011
AAAGTCATACTTAAAAATATAATTTTATTTTCTTGTGTTAAAAGTCTTCTGTTTTTTTTTTTTCATGGTTTAGGTGTCAAGAATCCAAGCGATTTGTCGTACTCGTTGAATCTATTGGTTCTGCTGTTGCCGGTCGAGCACCGTTCTACGCTCCGTGCATTATTGTATTTTCTTAAGCTGGTCAGTGATAACAAGACAACGAACAAAATGTCGATACACAACGTCGCGATGATAATAGCGCCTTCGTTGTTTCCACCGCGTTACGTGTATCCGCGCGATCGTACAGATCTAACCGCTCAGGTCAACATGGCAGCGACATGCTGTCAAGTGACCGAGGCGTTGCTCAATAGTTTCGAAAAAGTTTGGGACGTGCCGAGCAGTCTCATAAACCAATTGCGAAGGCAGTCGGAGGAGGAACGTTATCGCAAATACAAAAAGAAATATTTTTAAGAGTGAGAGCTAAATAACGAGATTTGAAACAGGGGAAAAAGCAAACGAACGTAGAATCAAAAATTCATGAAATACCTTTGGTGCCTTTAAGACTCTGTCTTGTGATCGAATAAACCGATGCCTTTCAAGTTATCATCGTACAATAAGCGTTGTAGAAACAAGCAAAATTTTTTTCGTAAAACTTTATCGCCGCGCGCAACAATTTTTTTAGATACCAAAATCTACCTTTTCGATGAATTTTTGTTTTCTTCTCATCGTATTTTCTATCGTATTTCTTATGTATATTTCTAGATATTGCGTGCAATATTGACTTTGAATAATTTTACTTAGGGTGCTATTATTTTCGTTATGAAAAATGAAAAAAAATTGATAGTCCTGTGTCTCGTTAGATGGTTTTTTTTTCACGTTTAAGGAAAGGGATGATTTTGTAAAATATTTACGTGCTCACGAATTATCCCTCGAGTCAAGGATTCTCTTTAATATTTATTCTTCTCTCGTGCTCCCAAATTTTTATGGAAAATAATTAGCAAACCCTCTGTTCGTTCTTTTCTTTTCGATAAAAAGAGACTATTGAAATTTTTTATTTAATTTCTCGTACATAGATAATAATTTTTCGCTCTTTTATTAGCTAACACAAAAACGCGCATCAGAGCGCAAAAACAAGTGGCATTTTAATTGATACTCCATGTTCGAGGGTATCGCTATCTATTCTACGTTATTGAAAAATCTTTTACCTTGGTCCATTATTTATTGACTGTAAAATCCTCGCGATCGAGGATAATAGCATTGATGTAGGTTCAAACGAAAAGTAGATACGTACAAGTCACGATTATTTTAATTAGATTGAAACAAATAGTAACAGCAAATGTATATAATACATTTGTTCAACAATGTTTTTTTTTTGTTTTATTTTTTTTCATTAAATTTTTCGTGGGATAAAAATGGTAAAATTTTAAAAAATTATATTTTACCATTGAATTAAAAAATAAACTGTAAATGTTTATTTTGCTCGTATCTGCTTTGATGATACGCAAACTCGAAAACGAGCACTTTGCATTGAAGAAAAAAAAACGTACAAACAGGTCTACTCACAACGAAACATTTGCGCATTTATTTTTCTTTGTTTTCCTCGTTTTTATTTTTATGTGTCATTCTTACAGTCCAATAACGCCATATTATACTCTAAGAACTTGTACATACCGTTTCATAATTTGTTATGTTACGTTAATAAAGTGCCAAAGAAAAAAATAATGACAATAATTATGTATTATTTAGTGTATGATTGTGGTATGGGTAAGCGTGAGATTCTCGTGCATCAGATATGATTTTTTTTTTTCATTTTCATATTTTTTCGAAAACTTCTCAACTGATAGGAAATTTTTCGCTGATTACGAACCGTCTCTTAAAAATCTCAGACAGTTATAATTTCCCAAAGTTATGGCATTTTGAAATGTTCAATTCTCAAATTTTTTTAAAACAGCCTGTGGCATTCTTAAAAAAAATCGATTTTTTTTTTATTTTTTAGCTTTTCTGTTTCTTGGGTCTAGTACGTAATTTTTTGAAAAAAAAAAAACTTTTTTTTAAATCCTATTGTCGACGCAAATTCATATTCTTGAGAAGCAAATTGGGAGCAATCGTTTTGAGCTGATTTGCAACGATTCGTTCAAATTTGGCGCCAACTTATCCTAGTTTTATTCTGGGGTTTTTTTAGTTATTTTAGAGCGAACGATGCGCCTCTAGCGGCCAACGAGATAATTAAGACGTGAACCGCACGCTGGCGTTATTTGTTGCTGCTCCACGTGCGAGAAAGTGCATTACAAGTTACTTATTTCTCTTTAAATAAACGTCAGTGGTAATGCAATTTTTTAGTTTTCCATTAAAAAAAAAGTAGTGAAATAACACCGGGAACAGAGTTTTTATTTTATTTCCTCGATCTTATTTGACAAATTTTTTTTTTATTTTTTCTGATTTTATTAAAAAATTTATGTATCTTTTTTTTATTCATTATTTATTTATTTTTTTAATTTCACAGATTTGATTTTCAAAAAAAATCCACTTGAACTATGGAGGAAATGGTAAAGGACGATCGTTTCGCTCACGTAGCGAAAGATCCGAAGTTCCGGAGGATGCCAAAGAGCGAGCGTAAGGTCAAGATCGACAAGAGATTCAGTTCCATGTTCAAGGATAAAAAATTCACCGTCAAATATACGACGGACAAACGCGGCAGGCCCGTCAATAAAACATCCAGCGAGGATCTGAAGAAATATTACGATTTATCCAGCAGCGAGGAAGAAGAGGAAGAAACTCAGCCTAAAAAAGCCACTAAAAAAGTCAAAGGAGAGAAAAAAACGAAAGCTGGAAAAAAAGTTGCGAAGAAACCTGTGGAATCTCCTGACGACGATGACGAAAAACCCGAGGCAGATTTGTCTCATGAAGATTCCGAAGCAGATTTGTCCCATGAAGATCCCGAATCGGATTCGTCCCATGAAGATCCAGCAGAATCGAATGAAGAGTTGGAAAAAAATGAGAAACAAATTGCTGTAGATAAAAAAGCCAGCAAAACGATCTCCAAGGATGTTAAACAAAAATTGAGAGATTTGACCGTCGATTACGCCAGAGGAGAGGGCGTATTGCTTGACGATAGTTCCTCTGAGGAAGAAAGTGAAGAAGATGGGGGTGAGTCGACAATATCACACGGGGTGACTCCCTTAATAATAATAGTTGATTATAATTATTAAAGCAAATAATTTCGTTAAATAATAACTACAATTTAAACAAGATTATATTTTTGTCATTATTGTCAATGTTTGTTTTTTTTTTCTGAACTCAGATGAAGAAGAGATCGAACACAACTGGGGCGAGTTGGACAAAGACGTGGAAATGACTGAAGAGATGACGAATCGTCTGGCTGTCTGTAACATGGACTGGGACAGAATCCGTGCCGTGGATCTTTTCGTTCTCTTCAACTCCTTTATACCCCCTGGTGGCATGATTAAATCAGTTACGGTAATTATTTTTTTGTAATTGTATAACAATAAACATTTTTTTGTAATTATCAATCCATATTTCAATTTTTTCAATTCTCAAAAATGTACTGTAATACATTTTTTTTTCAGATTTATCCGTCGGATTTTGGACTGGAACGGATGAAGGAAGAAGAGATCAAAGGCCCGATCGAACTTGTGGATTCGAAAAAGGGACGAAAAAACGTTAAGATCGAGAACGAGGACGAAGATGCGGTAAGAATTTGATTTACAAAAAAAGAAATTGGCTATTATTTTTCTTTTATTATTTTCTGATTTATTTTTTCTTATTTTAGAATGAAGAGGGTTCGGAATATCACATGGAAAAATTGCGGCAGTATCAATTGAACAGATTGAAATATTATCATGCCGTAGTGGTATTTGATTCACCAGAAACGGCGGATAAAATTTATACCGAGTGCAATGGTGTCGAGTACGAATTAACGGCCACGAGGCTCGATCTTCGCGTTATTTCCGACGATAGAACATTCGAGCACGTACGTATTTTAAATAAAAATAAAAAAATACTTGCCTAAATTACAATTTTTATTATTGATTAAAAAAAAAATGATAATTATTGTCACAGAAACCCAAAGATGTTTGTGATACATTACCGGATCTTTCGAGGTACAAGCCGCCACAATTCACGACAACGGCACTGCAACAGTCCAAGGTAGAATTAACGTGGGACGAGCCAGATTTCGATCGTCAGGAGTTAATTCAAAAATTGAATTCGGGAAAATACGACGAGAACGATGAGAAAAGTATTGAGGCGTATTTGGCCAGTGGCACAAGCGACGAGGAATCAGGTATTTAAATGAAAATAAATGTCTCGCTTGTTTTTCCATTGCAATATTTCTTCTTTAACCCTGAGATTCATCGTTGCAGAAAACGAAGAAACGGCCGTCGACGAGAAGGTCGAGGGTAAGGAGACAAAGCATCAAAATTCAATAGAAAAGTACAAACAGCTATTGAAGTCGATCGAGGACGAGGAGGAGACTGAGAAGAAGAAGAAGAAACCGGAATACGAGCTCGAGTTCACGTGGGAACTTGGGCAGAAGGACAAGGCTGAAAAATTGGTCAAGGAGAAAATGAGCAAGACCGAGAGTTTGGCGCCGTTCGATCAGTATCTGGAAAAACGGCGGGAGAAGAAAAAGGCCAAGAGGGAGGAGCGGAAGAAACTGCGCGAGGAAGAAAACGCATCGGGGGCTTCGGACGAATCGGATATGCCGTCGGACGTCGACATGAACGATCCGTATTTCGCTGAGGAGATGAAAAACATGAAGCCCAAGGACAAGACGAAAAAGTCGAAGAAGAACAAAGCCGTTGAGGCGACCGACGAAGACCCAGAGGATGAGGCCCGCCGGAAGGCCGAGCTGGAGCTGCTCATGCTGGACGAGGATGACGAAAAGGGAAAACGGCATTTCGACATCAAGAAAATCGAGGAAAACTCAACTCTCTCGAAATCCAAGAAAAAGCGCCTCGACAAGAAGAAGAAAAAGTCTAAGAACGTCGACGATACGACCGTCGAGGACGACTTCCAGGTCGACGTTGCCGATCCGAGATTCGGGGCGATTTACACCTCCCATCATTACAACCTCGATCCTACCGATCCACACTACAGAAAGACCAAGGGAACCGAAGCTCTGGTCAAGGAAAAGCTCAAACGACGAGCCGACACAGATATCAAAGAGGTAATTCCGTTTTTTTATCACATTTTCAATTCAACATCGTCCACACTTGCTAAATATTTTACAAATACGAAATTACTGTTTCAGGTCACACCGCAGAAGCAGACGAAAAAAGATGGAAAAATGAGCGCCGATCTCGCCGCTCTCGTTAAATCGGTCAAGAGAAATACGAAAAACATAACGAAACCAATAAAATAATATCAAATTGTTTACTATTGATTATATTTTAGCGATAAATGTATATTTTCGAAATTGTAAATATTCGTGTACCCAAAAATCATTAAAAGGTCACTGCTGCCCTCAAACACCAATCTTTCGTTCCTTCGATTTTTTTTAATACAAAAAACATTACGAAACCTCTAAAATGATATGAAATTGTTTACAATTAATTTCATTTTCATATTTTAACCGAGAATATTTTCAAAATTGTAAATATTTCCATATCCCGAGATCATTAAAGATCGATGCAGCGGTCATTCAACGATCTCTGTCGATCGTTCAATTTTTTTCGAAATATAAAAAAAACATAGAAATCTACAAAATGATATTTAATTGTATACAATTGATTTTATTTTGGCATTTAAACCGATAAATGTCTATTTTGAAAATTATGAATATTCGCATAACCGGAGGTCATAAAAGGTCACTGGAGAGGTCATTGACCGATCTCTCGATCGTTAGATTTTTTTGTCGCATCCACGAGCAACGTCACGGAGGTCAATGTAACCCCTTTAAATTGACGGCGCTAGGGTGTGTGACGTATATATGTATATATATATATTGATGCATATACACATGTATAGAAGTGTGGAGCGTCCACCACCACCGACTCGTAAGATTTACGAGAGGTTATAGTTGTGAATGCCCGCAGCGAGAGAACGGATGTAACAGGGCGTCGGTTACGGTAGGGTAGGATTCGCACGAGGTGAAAATAAGAGACAGATGCGTTTGTCGTGGTGATAAGTGAGATAAAAAAAGTATTTTGAAGTAATGGCGGCAACGGGAAATTTATTACCGAGCACACGGTCCGACGACGTTCTCGAGTGTTTTTTGTATCCCAAGTTTTGTTTTGCCTCGAATCCCGAAAAAGTCACCGAAGAATTGCTCCTCGAAGAGATCGCCAAGTTCGCTCAGGTTATCGAGAAATACACAAACGATTATATCTGGCACAGGGATTCTCTCGTTTTCCGTCCTAGGACCAAACAAGCGTTGTTGTTGGATCGAGTTTTGGAAGGTTCATCGATCAGTGACGGCAAGTCTTTCGATTGTTTATTGTTTCTTTTATTATTCCGATAATGAACCCGACAGATTTTGTCTTGTTCAATTTTCAGCAAATTTATTTGCGAACGTTTTGTCAATTCTCTAGTTTTTACACAAAAATTATTATTTTTTCAGTTTATCTAAATTTTTCGTCTTTTATTTCGAACTATAAAACAAAAAAAAAGATTTGCGAAAATTCATTGTTCAAAAAAATTCTTAAAAAAAAAGCACTTTTAGTTTTTGACGAATTTTTCAATTTTTCTGGCAAAATTTTTTATTTTTATTTCTGCAAGAACCTTATTCCGACTATTGTGAACTTAGAAAAAAAATTTTAGCCAAATCCGTCCAGTCGTTCTCATAATTTAATTTTTATTAGATAATTTATTCAATAATTTAATAGTTTGATATATTTGATAAATTATTTGATAATTTTTATTTGATAATTTAATATTTTGATTTTTTATCTATAGATCGCTCGATACTGCCTCACATACATTCGACGCTGCGTTTCGACGAAGATATCGGCGACGAATGGTTCGTTGTATTTTTAATATTCAAACTGACGCAAAGTTTCGAGGGACTCATCGCTAGATTGGTCGACGGCGACGGTGAATTCCTTCTGATCGAGGCGGCAGACTTCCTGCCGCCATGGGCAAGCCCCGAGGCCTGTCAGGATCGTGTTTTCATCAGAAACGGCGAGATTCACGTTGTTCATGATCGAGTCACCAGAGGCAAAACCCTGACTGACCTCCTCAGAAGTGTCAGCGACAAACCTCGTATATCGGTCATGTCCGACAAGGTTCAAAATGCTCTTAAAAAACGCATATCCGTATTCCCCGATGAAATCACCAAGAGAAGACACAAGGCCAGAGCTTTTCTTCCTGAAAAAGCTGCTTCCATACTCGCTCAAGAACCGGGTTTAATAGCCTTCGCCATCAGGAGCATTGTTCACTCCGATCCTCTCGAAAGAAAGGTACACATTTTTTTTCTTTCTTCATAAAATAAGAATAATTTATATTAAATGAACGATTATTAGATTAATAAATTAACATTATGATAACGAATATTAATTATGAATTGTGTGATAATTTACATGTTTATATTTTTATAAACGTTAATTATCTTCGAGATTAATAATTGTTGTGATGTTTGTCGATTGTATGAATAAAAAAATTTTGCAGGTGTGCCGAGCAATGAGATATTTTCCTCCCGAGCAGCGTACGATGGTAAATGTTAAAATGACTCGTTGTCTCTACGCGATGGCGACGAATTGCCGTTACACGGGAGATCCGAGAACGGGATGGAATTTTCCACCGACGAATAGCCCCAAGTACAATGCCCACTTGTTGGGCATAAAAATAGCATGTGGGCTTGAGATGCTTGTGGCAAGGGCTAACGAGGAACGTAGACGCAAAGGTGGCGATGCCAATGGGGAGGAAAAACCTGTGATTATTAACGAGCAAGCTTGGACGACGTTCGTAAGACGCCTCGAGCTGAGCGGCTACTTCAAGGGCTTGCTCGAGGGTAGTCAAGAGAGGGAGAAACTTTTGTCCCTCGCTAGAGAATATTTTCAGTCGCAGCTCGGCAATACCAGATTCACTAATGACGACAGCGAGGCCGAGAGAATTCTCAAAGCTTGGGAAAACATTCAGACGAATGATTTTGAGATGCACGGTAATTTCATTCATTTTTTTTTCCTTCAACTTATTTAACGAGGTCGTGCAATTATAATCATGTAGACGTGAAATCCCTCCCTTAATTTTTCACACAATTTCTCATTGACACCATTCATGCAAATTATCAAAACATATAATTAAATTTATAAAAAAAGAAAAATTATTTTGATAAATCCAACATATTGAGTTATTGATTTTTTTTTCTCAATAACAGCCCAGGACGAGGCCTCGCTCAGTCCTCCGGACAACGACAGTTGGTTGAACGTCGACCCAGCGTGGTTGGATACGATGTTGGGAAGTCGCTGGGGCGAGAAGAAATCCGAGGTCAATCAGTCGCTGGGTTTGAGAGAAAAGGTTCAGGCCTTTTTGAATCAATCGAGTGACGTCGATGGCGTGCAATTTCCTGGGTATGAAATTTGATAAAAAAACGAATTCCAAGAGTGGGGAATATGAGCTGAACTTCCTATTTTCCCTAGGGAACAATCCGACGAGGCGAAGCACGATCACGAGGATAACGGTCGTATAGAGTTCGACACTGACGTGTTCGACAGCACTCTCCGGGACATATTGGACCTGGTGGTGCCCGGCGCGGACGGCGAATTCGACGGCAGCTCGGAGGGATCGTTAGACGGCGACGATGACGACCTGACGCGGCTGATGGACGCGGAGCTGCAAATGAAGATGGTGAAGGACGAGACGAACTGCAAGGATCCGATCGAGGCGAATCTCATTCAGAGCATCCAGGAGGAAGAGGGCGGCGCTGGCCCGGTCGGAAACATGATCGGCGGCCCCGTGCGAAAACTCATGCATCTGCAACTCCAATCACCGACGAATTGCGTGCCGCCAGATCTGCAAAGCTAATACCGTCGCGACGCTCGTGTCCTGCCGCTGCTTTTATCACAATTTTAAAAACGCCGAAAATTACCGCGAAGACCATCAAAAGTCTCTCCCACTCTGCCCCACTTCCGTTGCACAATGCGTAACGCTAAAGAAGAAAAAAAAAAGAGAGAACGATTTTACACCGCGAAATCTCGTAGAGGTGTACATGTTCGACAAGAAAAAAAAATCTCACACGCATCTCAAAGCATATTAGAAAATCCACTATGGAGAGGAAAAAAAATACCCTGAAGGAACGAATCATATCATTAATTATCGAGCATACGTATAGTACTTAACAGTTGATCTTCCGCACTTAACGAAATTCGCAATCGTGACGACGTACGAAAGATTATGAAAAAGAAAAAAGAATCAATGGCTTGCTCACTCGGACTCTAAGGTCTCATCAAGGCGCTATTTATGTCTCAAGTCTCCAATCAAAAGAGGACACCGTTTATTATTTCGTTCGGTAAGTTTTACTTTTTAACATGATTTGTGATTTACTTACGCGTTGTTTTTTCATATCTTTTTTGTAAATAACGAAGATAAAAATAAATATAAATCCGGAGGTTATAGATGGGAGTCGCACGCGCTCGTCTCAGCGCCTCGCGACTCCGAGCTATTTCAATTTCTGCAATTACGCACGCAACATTATTGTATACAAATTCCGATGGGTTTCTCACGTTTTTCTTAACTTTTCCTCTCGTCGTCTCCGTTTCCCGTGGAAATCATCGTGGAGATTGAAAAGTAGGTACATAATCTACTTATACGAGAAGGGAATTCGAAGATGCGTTATTTCAAAAATCTCTTGAACCATTTGGGCGCCTGAATCGTCGATGTTTCCGCCTGGTTTATCGAGCCGCTTCTGCTCGAACCTGCCACAGGCTCGAGACTCTGCCGCTCTTCTCTACTCATCAACATTGGCCCAGGGCTCACTAGGGAATCCGCCGAATTTTCGTCGTGAGAATCTTGAATGCTCTCCCGGGTCATGGCGATTCTGGGAACGACAAAAATTGAAAAATCCTTCCACTTCCGGGAAGAAACGGAAATTTCTTCGCTTAACTCACCTGGATTTAATTGCTTGTACACCAGCGGCTCGCGGATCCGTTAATTTTGACTTTAATTCGGGCTTGAGATCCGATTGACCCGAATAATAAATAATAGCTGAAGGAACCAAATTTTCATCGACCAAACGTTTCTGACCAACGAGATCTTTCCTCGGTGGTGTAGTGTCTGCAAAAATTTTCAAATTTCGATGTTTCCGCTGTTTTTTTTTGTTTTTGAAATTCTCTACGAAAACTCACAAAGAACAAATTCCTTATCAGGATTCGCCAGATATTCTTTGACGAAATCTTTCACCGTGTCGATCGTCTCCAACGGCCCAAATAGTCCTTGAAGTACCATCTGGTTTGGGAACTGTATTCTGATAACCGCGCGACGATACTTGTGGAGCTTGTTCAAGGTCGTTTTGTTCGATTCGAGCTGTCGTTGAGCTCCGGTCGCCAAAGGAGCCTCCTCCAGCTCTTCCCGTTGACGCTTCGCGTCCCGCATCAGAGCCTTCGCATCATCGACAGTCAGGTCGAAGAAATTATCCGGCAGATCCTCGCGGGGAAGAGCTTTGGCTCCTGCTTGATTGAACAGCAGCGCGTTCCTCTCTCCCAACTTTTCGAGGTTTAAAAACATGAGAAATTTGTTTGGTTCGAGAGGAAATTTGAAAAACAGAATTATTTCACAAATTAAGAAATTTTCGAAGGAAATTCGAAAAACAGAATTATTTCACAAATTAAGAAATTCAAAAAATGTCCTACAAATTCAATTTTTTCTTTTTGAGGAACGTCAACGCTTTCCCCCTTCTTTGGTATCTTCTCCTCCTTTGAAATTTGGCTCTCGGTCATCGGCGGCTCCCTCGTTGTGTCCTCCTCCTTGACCGTATCGTCGGGTCGTCGTCCCACGACGTGTCCCGGTCCGACATTTTTGAATTTCGATTTTTCTGTTTTCAACAGAGACATTGGATCCGACATGGCCTTGCTCAGATAATTTTGGACCGTCGACGATGCCCTCTTCGACGCGGAGTCGTTCTTTCCACCTCTGTTTTTATCGTTGTTTCCCTTGGCCGGTTGTTTCGAGGTTGCAGGACGATAAACGTGGGCTTGTGACTTCAGAGCTTCCGGATTTCTGTGCATCAGTCTCAGGATCGCCCTGCCGCTCGTTAAACCTAAAGTTTTCAAAGTCGTCGATTCCAAAGCTTCTTTTCCATAAACCTGAAGAAAATTATTTATTTTACATTCAAATGCTCTTTCGAGGATAAAGTAAAGGCAAAATCGTCGATTTGATTTTCTTTAACCAATTTTTTGAAAATTTAAATAAATTTCTTGGAATAAAAAAAAAGTTATTTAATTAATATTAAAAATGTTTATTTAAAATTGCAATTTTAACCCTTTAATTGCTATTGTAGCAAACTTGCCACGTTCACTTCTAAGCTGATTCATAATTTTATTAATTTATCCTAGATAAAGTTATAAATGCCAGGGTAACTCAAAATTTAAACATAAATAATTACATTTTATTGATATAGTAATAAAATTGTGATAATTTATTATGTTCACGACTACTGTCACTTTTCTGATCAAAAGTAAGTAAATATAAATGTTTAAAATATTTTTTCTATCGAACTGTATAGAGAAAGCTTGACTAGACAAACTAAGCTGTGAAATTTTTTTATTAAATTAGAATAACAGTTAGAATTGAGAGTGTAAAAAAATGATTAGCAAATTTGCTACACTGGCCATCAATACTATACTTGAAGAAGAATACAAAAGTAATTATTCAATAATACGATTTAATTTCGAAAAATCATCTGGAACATCCTTAAATTTTTTTTTTTAACGTGAAAACAAATATCTGATGACTCACCTCCTGATGCATGAAAATCAATATGGCATTTTCGGTTTCCTGATCGGGACAGAGATTCTCCAGGACTTGAGTGAGCGAAGTGGTGGGAACGAAGTCTCCCATGCGTCTTTCGCCGTTTTCCAGCTGAAGGCCTATAGTGACGTTGGAAACTTCTCGCTCTTTGGAGCACGGAACCATTTCGAGACTGGCATTGTTTGGCAGCACGGTGAAGCGGAGGATGGCATTGACGGGTAAAATTTGATTTTGGTGTCTGTGGGGAAAAACGTTCGAGGAAATTGATGTGAAAAATAAAGATCGATAAACAAAGGAGGATCGAAGTGAAAAGAAGAAAATTTGTGAAATACTGACTTGACGTCATATCTCTGTGGATTGTATCCTTGTTTACGACATACTTCCTCCAACACCTGTGTCAACGAGTTTGTGTACATTAGAGGAGAAAATAATAATAATCATCGGCTACCGGGAGGGAGCGAAAATTAATCGTGACGACGATTACGAACGTTGTTTTTTTTTCTGTCAATCGTGTGCACGTCATTGAAAACCTTTTAAAGACCGGATTATCTTTGTTTACCTGCGATATCGTCGTGTTCGGGGTGACTTTGACACTTTGCCGACGCCCGTTCGGAGCCAAGACGGTGACACTCCTGTTTGCCGCCATCGTAGAGACTGCAAACTCCTCTCACTCTGCGTAAATTTACGTTATCACGTCGTCCGCGAACACAAGCACACGAGCAAGGCAGTCGAAACAGCTGTTTTTTTTTTGTTCTCTTTCTTTTTATCACAACATATATATCGTTAATTCGATCGCGCGCCACCAGCGCCACCAACGGGCGATGCGATTGCGCGGGAAAATTTGAATGTCGCTCACCGTCTCGCTCGCTCGGTAACGCCGCTCGACGTTTCCCCACTCATTTTTTTAATGTAAATTTACATTTTAACTGTTTTTTTTGTACTCTTTCTTCTTATTGCAACATATACATCGTGTATTTGTTCTTTTTTATTTGGTTATTCGATCAAATTTTTGACGTTATATTGAGCCGGAAAAATTAAAAGTTGATAACTTCGCTTGACGTCCCCCCCACTCTTTTTTTTTCATGTCAACTCCCCTCTCGCGTGTGTGTTGTGTTACAAAATCCAAAATGTCTGCGATCTGTGATGTGTTTACGGTAATAGATGACGAACGGCGCGTAACGTGACAGTCTGTCTGTTATTTATAACGATAGAACAAAAAGAAAAACAAAATAAAAAACGATCTGGTCAAATGATGATTAAAATGCAAGCGGAATTGTGGCGCTATGGCCGTCTCCTTTAACCGGTACGCCCTTAGCCTGCCGGAGCCTCCTGAAAAGTCCGAGCTTGTTGAATCGTCTGTTGACAATTCTCCTGTTGCCTTTTCAAATGCCGATAATCATCAACGCGAACATCATCATCACTATAATCAAACCGCCACTGTAAATCATACGAAATTCGTCACAGTACCATTATGCGTTCACGGCGAGGTTCAACTGCGTTTTTTATGCCCAGAAGACCTCGATGAGGTCCGAGAACTCTGCGAGGATTGGTTCCCTATAAGTAAGTAACCAATAAAATATCATTGAAAAATAAAAACGAAAACATCGTTTATGAAAAATATTTAAAAATCTTTGAAACACGTTAAAAATATTTTTTTTATCATATAGTAATTGATAAACATTTAATTCAAAACGTAAACAACAAATAATTTAATCGAGTTAAATTGAATGAAAAATAACACGAATAATGTAGAATTTAAGGTGGTTCGTAACCTAAAGCGAAACAAGAATTGAGTTCCGATAAGCTCAACTCTCCGATTGGACTCAATTTTGGTGGGAAGCTTCTATATAAATAGAAAATGAAAATTCTCAAAAAGTTTTTGGCACAAACCAACCGTCTGCCTCTCGCACCTCCTTAAAATTTTAGAACAATAAAAATTATTCCAAAATTCGAGGAAAGATTCTGCTGCTTGTATCCCGTAATTATTTTAGATTTTTCACATGCGTAGTTCAGGAGAAAAATAAACAAAACATTTACCTTATTTATTTGATTATATTATTTAGATATAAAAATTGGTTATTAATATTA